>JAUCMX010000003.1:15189359-15451859 GCA_033459395.1 Hemibagrus guttatus
TCTGGGTTATTATTGAGATCATAACCATAAACAAGGATTTGAAGCACACAAAAGTAGCGTAGAATATGAATTCAGCTGAAAGTTATATGGGTGGAGCAATCGCTTAGGTTTAGGAAAACAGCAGACATCGAGGTGACCATGTGATGGTTATAAATGTGGAAATCCAATGGCTTTAAAGTGGCTTGCCTGTTAGTGTGTATTGCAGTGTTGTCGTTTTTTTCCTTTCTGTCCGTACATTTTAGATACAAATAGCATGGGGAAGTCACTATTTTTTGTTTACTTCCTAGAGAAATGCAGTTAAGGTGCTGTTCCGATTCTGCTTTTACTTACAACTGTCTTGGCTGAGATGAAAGCAGAAACTGAACTGACTTTGACCATTTGCATGTATGATGCTGTTATCCAATCGATTTTTTTACTTATTTACTTTGTTTTGATGTTCACACATCCATGTCGTTTTTTTTAATGGCATGTGCTTTCAATTTAACTTGATGATCTGCTAGACTATTTAGACAAACATAATGACTTGCACATCAGAAACTGTTGATGTAGATGCCTCTATATTGAATTGAGTTGTTTATTTTTTTCTTCTTCTCCAGCTTCACGCAGACAAAAAGCAGATCAGTGTGGGTTTCATTGGATATCCCAATGTTGGGAAGAGCTCAGTCATCAACACACTTCGTTCCAAAAAGGTCTGCAATGTGGCTCCTATTGCTGGTGAGACCAAGGTAAGCATTGAGAGAAACAGAATTTTATTACAACATGATGTCAAGCTTTAGCGTACACATTTTGAGTCCATCCTAGCATGTTTTTTCAGTTAGAGATAAATTTTCAGTTGACGTGCATGATTAATCATCATTAGCCAGCTTGAGCAATCTTGCAAAACATCGAATACATAATATTCAACAAATTTAGGTTTGTTTATAACAAAGTACACTGGCGATCAAAGGATTACATGCAAGCAAGACAGTGCACCAGCTCTTGACATATGTTAACATTTTGGATGTCTTTAAGTTTCCAGCAGTTTGATTTTAGCTACAACATGGTTGCGTTTATGCCTGTGTGAAAATGGGTTGTTTACCCCATCTTCATCCTGTCAAACTTTTCTTCTCACTGTACAAACAGGGCTGAATAATGGTTTTCAGGGAATTAGAGAGAGATTAGAGACCGGGTTTCAGATTGAAAACAGGCAGCTTTCGCTAAGCTGTATTTTTGTTTTTTAGCCTTTTGCAGAAAAAAATAGCCTCACATTTCCTTGAATTATTGAGGCTACACTGTTCTTGCTTGCATGTACACTAGGTGCGGGTTTTTGTTTTATGACTGGCCAGTTCATTAGGAACACCTGTACATCTGCCCATCGTGTGTAATAAAACGCTTAAAATAAGATTGTCATGGCATGCACATGAGCCATTAGTTTATGGACCATTAACTAATAGAGAATAGAAACTGCCTTCTGTACTACATGTGGCATAACACTGAACATCAGAATGGGGAGAAATGTAATTTCAGTCTTTTTTTTTTTTTTTTTTTTTTTTTTTTTTTTTTTTATATATTTAACCACGGCATGGTTGCTGGCACCAGATGGGCAGATTCGAGTATTTAATAAACTGCTGATCTCCTGGGATTTTCACTCACTAAAGTCTTTAGAGAGTTTACACAGAATGATGTGAAAAACGGAAAACGTCCACTGAGCACCAGTCCGGCCTTGTGTCAAGAGTTCAGACTAGTGGTGGTGATGTAATGGTCTTGGAAATGCTTTCTTGGTAAACACATCTGAGAACTGTTGATCATGTGCATCCCTTCATGGCCACAATTTAACCATCTTGTACTAGCTTCTTCCATCACTATAATGTCACAAAACACAAGTCCACTAAATGTAGTACCATGAGAATAACTTTAGTGTGCTCCAGTGGCCTCCCTGGTCATCGGATCTGAATCCAGTAGTCCACCTTCAGGATGTGCTAGAATGGGAGATTTGCAGGATGAATGTGCAGCTGACAAATCTCCAGCAATTATGTAATTCAATCACGTCAACATCGACCAGACTCTCAAAGGAATGTTTCCGACACTTTGTGGAAGCCATGCCATGATTAGAGGCTGCTCTGAGAGCAATGCCGCATCCTACCCACCATTAGAATGGTGTTTCTAATAAAATGACTGGTGATTGTACATATATCTGTTTATATACTTGTGCATGCATAATATATACACACATTTTCATACATATATATACGTTTACACACCTCTGTGTATACCCACACATTATAGTGATTTTTATTACAAAAGAAAAAATTTATTGTATTTTCACAAGTAAAAGGAAATGTATTTAGATTGTATATGGCAAGAAATTATTCCATTCATTTTTTACGAGTTTTTAAAGTCTACAAGTTCTTGTTTCCACGTGTCATACAGTCATGTTGTGTCTTGGCTAAGTGTCGGCTAATTAATCTTATTCAGGTCACTCTGAGTATTTTCCAGTGGCTGTATCTGTGGCCAGGGAGCAACTGCAGCCCCTGCAGAACTATTGAGCCTTGATAAATTATTGAAAGGTTTTGCTAAAGGCAGGTCAAAAGGCCATTAACTGAAACAATACCTGAAACTAAATGTGTTTGCCACAGGGTACAGTTGTAGTTTTAGGTCTCATTTTTATTTAGTTGTGCATTTTCTACAATTTATAAAAGCACCACAGGGCAGCTTTATCGTGCTTTAAGGATATGAGATGCTTAGAGTTTCCTTTGTCACATAACAAGCATGATGGATTGAGCCCCCAGTCTATTACTTCGAAAGGTCAGGGCAAGGATATACTGACAGCTCTTTGATAGTTAGTTATTTATTTATCAATTCATTTATTCCTTTTTAGGTATGGCAGTACATCACGCTAATGAGACGTATTTTCCTGATTGACTGCCCTGGAGTCGTGTATCCCTCTGAGGACAGTGAGAGTGACATTGTGCTTAAGGGAGTGGTAGGTTTGCTACTTCCCGTCTGTTTTCTGTTTGCTGCTCTTTGTGACCCCACCCAATCATTTTATCTTGCATCCGTCATGCCTCATTCCCAGGTCCAGGTGGAGAAGATCCGTAACCCGGAGGATCACATCGGGGCCGTTCTGGAGAGAGCAAAAGCTGAATACATCCAGAAAACCTATCACATCCCATCCTGGAGCTCTGCTGAGGATTTCTTGGAAAAACTGGCCTTTCGCACAGGAAAACTGCTTAAGGTGTGGCTTCTGACCGTGGTCAAGCACACAGCATCCTAAAGTACAATCCAACTCAGAATTTTTCGCAAAAAATACGCCCAAAGCTAAGATACTCTCAAGCATGCCAGCGGATAAAGTTGAATACACACCAGGGTTGGAATCTGTTAAACTCCTGATTGTTACTGAAAACATGCTTTTAACTATGCAAATGTTTTCCATTTTTAAATACAACGTAAAAACTAAATGAAACATAATTCCAGGGCACTTTGTAGCCCCTGCTGCTTTTGGCTTGTGCAGTATTGTCAAGCGGTATTTGGAAAGAATGAACCTTGATGCACGGCATAAAGTTCACAGGGCAAAAACAGTTGAAGTCTCTTGTCCTTTAAACAAAGTCTTTTAATATTCCTTTACAAATGGACACTATAGTCTAAGACAAGTCTTATAAAGCTGTTAAGCATTTATAACTTCTGGACACACAAAAGTAAAGACTGGCTCCTTTCATAGGCCCAAATCATCTTCCCTTTTCTTCGATATTTCCACACCTTTGTCTAATACTTATGTGGTATTAGCAGCTGCTTTGTTTTCTATAATGTGGGACTACATCCCTCCTCTAGTCCTTAATTAAAACTCTGGCCTGAATCATGAAAGACAATTTCCATTGCAGCAGCAGTGTTTGGCTTCTGTAGGATCAGGTGTAACTGAATTCTGTGAGAATATAATTGCTTTTATTTATTTATTTTTTTATTCATTCAGTCTTCAGACTTTATACTGTTTAAGTCTTAAATGTTACACCAAAATCCCTGTGTTTGAATATGTAAATTCTATGAGTTTGTGGCTGTTGGAGCGTTCACTAAATCGTGGGCACTAAATTTCTCTGTTGTGCTTCACATGCAGGGAGGAGAACCTGATATGTCCACTGTCTCCAAAATGGTGCTAAATGACTGGCAGAGGGGACGCATCCCATTTTTTGTCAAACCACCTGGATCTGAGACCGATGAGGAGGTAAGATTAATAAGGCTATTGATGTACAGGATTCTGGCCTCATTTGAACTTTACCCTCAGATCAGGGCAGAAAAACACACCACAAAATGCACTTCTTCACACAGTCTAAAATATTTAAATAAAATAAGAGATGGCCAACAGAGTATGTTTTGCTGAACAAGTAATTTGGTGAACATTTGGTTTCAGAATTATCCTTGTGGTGGAATTTGTATCATTAACCATTTGAGAGATTGTAGTTAAACATCATTTATGAAGTGGTGTTCTCTCCACCAGTCTTTCTCAGTAACAGCATTTCTCCACTAGAGAGAACAGAATTTGTAAATCTTACATCCATTATCTTTTAACGATCTTCCTGATGACAGCTGAGCGTTCAAACAAGAGGCAAAGGTTATGTCAGGACACATGTCTACAAACACCGGTCATATCCCCAATATCTCTGTTGCACCTCATTATTAACAAGGTCGAAATGATCCAAAATAAACCTGACGTCTGCAGTTTTAACGTTTCAACGAATGTCATGTTTACCAGAGGAAGTGATCCAAGCACACATTTCAGGCTGGAAAATTCATTTCTGATATTATATTGTTTGGAAAAACAATTTATAATGTGTTATTTTGACCTGAACAGAACATATGGTGATGCCTGCCAACAGACTTTATAGACTGAAGGTATTATTTAATTCTGAACACATAAACCTGAACACATTCGAATGTAAATAAAGTAAGTAAAGACACTGTTACATTAGCCATGGTTCGATTACGGGTTTGTTTTTTTGTGAGAACTGTTCATACCATTATGATTCCACCCAAAACACTGCTTATATTGGAAATTGTACAGTCTGGCCTCTGGAAAACAAATGGTTGGCATAGTGAATAACAAAATAAAATAGATTTAGAATCTGACTGACATTTAAACAGGAGGGGAAAAGACTCACTTAAATCTCCTTGTTGTAGGAGGTCAGTGTAGGCTATCCAAAATATTCAGTTGCCTCACAAAGTGAACATGAAAAAGCAGCAGCAACATATTTTCCATCTCAAATATTAGTCATGCCTTATTTGTAAAATCTTGTATACTAAACAAGCAATAGGAAATATCATTTTAAATATCAATCTGTGGGTTTTTAGGTGTGACAGACCACAGTTTGTAAATGTATCATTTCATTGTGGAAAAACACAATTGTGTAAGCTTTCTGTTTGAGCATTGCCATATTCTGTGGTGCATGCTTCTTTTTTTCAAACCAAACATCGCTGATTCACACAGATTTGCCAATGGCTGTATTTTCTGTCCCTGTTAGTGTTCTCTGCAATATCTCAAGTCATTATAGTGTATTGTATTTCTTATAAAAAAAAATTCTGAAATGTGTGGTCCCAAGGAAGCAGTCTTTGAGTCTGCAGCCAAAAAGAACATATTGTTTTAATACATCATGATTTGCTTTGATGGACTTATTCTGACAAGATGTACCTAACATGACCTGCAGTTTAACCTGTTTTTTACAAACACCTAGGCTAAAGATATTCAATCTGTCTTTCTACAACACTATACGTGTCATGTTACCATACATTTCTGTCAGCAAGTTAATTAGGTCAATACCTTATTCACATCTGAGGTCAATTTTAAACAATTGAATAGAGGCAGATTTGTTTCAGATTTAATGAACTATATCAGAGTTCCAGTGGGTCAACTGTGTCTTTAAAGAGTCTGGAAAAAAAAAGTGATGTAATGACCTTTTAGAAGCTTTTGTCTGGCTAGTTGTTAGAATTTTGAGTGTGGAACGTACAATAAAACATAAAATGGCTTGTGGTCTACACTGTTAGAGCCGGTGCCCTTTTGCTCTTGATAATTTGGAAAAATCCAAGCGCCTTAGCCGTCCACAAGTCCAGGTCCTCCTAAGGACAAGGTTCCAAACAACTGAATGTAGCACAAGCATCTGTACAACTGTATTCAAATACAAAAATCTCAGGATAACATGCATACTTCAGCTTTAACAAAAGAAGCACAAATTAATTCTCAGGTTGAAAAGGTTCTGCTGAACCCCAGAACAACAACAAATGAAATGGTAAAGGAGTTGCTCGCATAAATTACCAATGTATGTTGTATCCACCATTAAGAGAGGCCTGCATCATCATGGCCAGAATGGCTGTTGGACAATGAAGAAACCTCTATTCAAATACACAAAAAACATAAAAACGCCAACCTGAAGTTTGCAGGTAACTGCCAGCCTTTGAGAAAGTGTCCTCTGGTCAGATAAAACAGAAATTGAACTGTGTGAGTTCAAACCTGAGTGAGTTCTGTCATGTGGGGCAAATTTAAGGGGGAAATTCTGGCAGGGTCTTGTGAGAAGGTTGTGGAAGGCTACACCAATCATTTGATCAAGTTGAAGCAAGTAAAAGGCAGTGCCTCCAAATACTAATGTACAAATAGAATCCTTTGACTCACAAAAACCAAAATTGGCTATTGGTTTAAGAGCCTCTTACAGGAAAAAAGTAGATAGACTTCAATTAAATGTGTGGAGTTGTGAAAAAAATTGAGTTTGACGATCTTTAGCCAAGGATTCAATTGTAAATAGCACACATGACCTAATAAACTAAAAATGTCGTGCATGTTGTCCTTCCTCACAGGGGAATGTACAGTTGCCAGTGGAGAGTGTAGTGGATGCAGTTTATGAAGACCAACCAGAGCAGCAGAACACCGAGATGACTGAACCCACTGAGCTTGATGCACAGCTGCAGCAGAAACAAGAACATGTGCAAAAGATCATCGCTGGTGTCAAGCAGGACTTCGGCAAAATTAATGTCGCTCCCAAGTTCTCTGAGGAAGATCTTGTACCAGTGGAGGTGCCTGATCTGCCAGATTCTTGTGGATCAGAGGAGGATGAAGAAGAGGCAAGTGAGGAGGAGGTGGAGGAAGATTTGGAAGAAAATGAAAATGCAGAAGTGGAAAAGGGAGAAACCGAGGAAGGAAAAGAGTTGCATGTTCCTGGCCATTCTGACAGAGCAGCGGCCAAGAGTACACGCGAGGTGAACAAAGAGATGGACGAGAAGATAGCCAAATTGAAGCGTTTCCTCGACAGCGCCAAGTCCAAACGTTTCTCTACTATTCGGTCTGTATATGCCTTTATATCGGTCTCTTTCTCTCTGTTTTCATGTGTGCTTCTTTTTCTTTAACAAGGTTGTGTGAGATTATGCAAGCAGGGTTGTGTAAGGTGAACACTCATGCTCTTTTCACCTCAAGACTCCTTTTCTGTTCGCTTTGGCAGGAGCCCTGGACTTACCTAATGATTTATGACATATTTTATAATGTTTTGCGACATTGCATTGTTGTTTTTCTGGGCTTCGGGATCTGAATCAATCTTGGAAGCTCTGACTATGACAATAATAAGATGGGTGGCCTGTAAGTAATAAGCTGTCTGCTTTTGTTTTTAACAGAATTCCTAAGGGCCTTTCAGAGAAGGTTTTTGTTTCAGGTGAAACAAACACAGAACAGAAGAACATAAAGAAGCCACAGCCGAAAGGTGAACTAAATTTAATAGTGAAGGCACCAAGTAGCTTTGTATACGAGTATTTTAACCATAAATGTGAACACTATTAGTTGATGCACAAGTTGTATTTTCACAAAGGAAATTATTTTAAGGCTCTGTTAACCTTCTTTTTACTCGAGGTACTATTTCTGAATTTTGGCTTTCTGAATTTTTATGTATCAGTTCTATGCACAAAAAGTTTAAGTAGCTGACAGAACATAAAGGTGACATTTGATGTGAAAAACCAACCAGAAAAAAACATGCACAATCCATCAGATCCTTTCATGGTGCCATACTGGTACAAGTTTGACATTTCAGAGTTCTTAACATTTGCACTAATCACGTTCTCTTTGTTCTTTAGCGGCGGTACAAGTCAGCAGGAAGAGAAAGGCATTCGACAATGAGGAGCCGGTGCTGCAGAATAAACTCACATCTAAAGAGGTACATATTGTTCCCCCGGCACCCCACTGATGTCAGGGATTCCCATATGTATACCCAGACACCTCAAACTGATTGAAGAATGTTTCTGGTCTTCATTAAAACAAGTCATAACCATAAATATTCTCTCCCTCTCTCGCTTGTCTTTTGCTTTTAACCTCCACAGAAACGAAGGATCGACCGTGCACAGAAGACAAAGAAGGTCGGCATCCGCTACTACGACACACACAATGTTAAGAACAAGAACAAGAACAGAAAAGTTCCCACAGAAGGCAATAAAGGCAAAAGAGCTAAGCGATAAAACAATTTGCTTAGTCACGGCTGTATTTTCCATGGACTTGTCGGCTTTGGGACAGGGGATGTTGGATATGAAGATGTATATGAGGAGCATTTACTGTGAGGAACTGGAATTGAATCAGAACTTCTCAAATGCACTTTATTCAATACACCATCCAACCACATAACTGTCTGGTCCACTACACCATATTCTTTCTAAACCCCAGGACAGTGAATAACTCACTATTTTAAATTTAATATTGTCCTTATTCCATAGTTCTTAAAATCTCCATCACAGGAGAAATCCCAAATAAAGTGGACATGGCAAAACATTATATTGAAAGATTTTGTTTAGAAATAATCTGAAGCATGACACCTTTTAATTCTTTGGGGCAATGATGGCATCCAGCTGGGTCTAAATGAACAGAGAATAGGAAGTGTTATTAGATGTGGATGTCAGTGTCAAATGTCACAGCCATTTGTCTTAAAGGTGATTTAGTGCCTTATAAAGCATGTACCTTCAGTTGCTGGTTGGTCCGCTTGAGAAACTGGATCTCCTCTGTGTGCTTCTTCTCTTCGACTTGCCGGCGTTCATTTTCTCGTCTCTCAATCGCCTCGCATTTAGCTTTCAGCTCGTTCACCTGTCTTTCCAGTTCCCTCTTCTCATTCTCCAAGTCTGCAATCTACCCAAGTTACAATTTCAATTACAGAAGATTTATGAGAATACCTTTTTATTTTTTTAATGAAATTTGCAGAAACAGGGATGAATAGTAGCAACTACCTTCTTCTCCATGTCTGACTTCCCTTGCTCGGCCTGCAGAGCTTTCCTCATGCCGAAGGCCACACTGCTCTCATACAGGGTCTGATAGGCATCAATGGTCATGCGAATTTCATTTCTCACTAGTAAAAGCAGCACTCCTCTCTCAGCACAGTTGATGGTAACTTGTCTGATTAGCTCATCTAAATGACAAAACAAAGGAATGTGTTTGAATATGTTGCTGTTTGTTTTGTACTAAATCTTTAAGAAGTTGCTGTTTTTTCACAACCTGGGTGTGTCAAGAAGCTACAGAATTCATGCAACTAAAAAACAAAACCTAAATGATTTATATCCAAAATATTTTCATGGATGTCTTGTACTGGCAATGTACTGTCTCCCCTGTTTCTTAAGAATAATGTACCAACAATGCAAGTTATGTAATCTTGTTTTAACAAGCCTTTTCTTGAACCAACCGAAGCACTCTGTGTAGAGCTCTCTGCGGACAGGGCAGATGCCTGTATCTCTGGCCTGTCTCTGCTGTAGTTTGAGATCCAGTTCCTCTTGCAGATGAATGACGTCTGTCCGGGTGCATGGCATGCTGGACACCCGCTGTATCCACAGCTGATTATTGTCCATCCATTCCCTGCAACAATTTTACACAAACACTTGGGGTCTAGCATATTAGAACTGAGGGCACCACTCAAACATTACAGCACAGTGGAAATCTTTTCGTTACATATCCCAGCTCAGGAAGTTGGGGTCAGAATGCAGGGCCAGCTATGATACAATGCCCGTGAAGGGGTGTGCTGGGTAAGGGCTCAACTGCCCACCAGTGGAGCTTGAACCCCAATCCTCCAATGAACAACCCAGAGCTTTAATCACTTGAACCACCACTTCCCCCAAAATAACAGTACTTGGCTTATGCAGTCCACAGGTTTCAATCTGGTGTCTTACTGGGCCATTGAGTTCTGACTCTAACCACTAGACTACAGCTGGCTGGGCAATTATTAGGACAATTATGGAAGAGAGGGATGGCCTTACCTTGGTGGTAGGATGGCATTAAGAATCTCTTCTGTTTGCTGTTTAATGGCATCAGATGAAGGGCTTTTGGGTTTGGCTGGTGGTGGAACTGGACCAGAGATGGCAGGCTGCTGGGAACTCACTTTCAGGGGCCGAACCTTAGGCTGGTATAGTGCGAGATTTTCAGAGACACATTGGGAAGATTGCCTGATAATGTCATTAAGCTACAGGTTTGTCACCATGCAAAAAATAACCGTAGTTAGCAGTCATCAAGCAACTAAATAGAACTCCCTTATGTAAGTAGATGAGGTGGAAAGGCAACTAGTATATTTATCTTTAGTTATACTTAACTAGTAAGGGTTGAAGCTAGCGCTAACCACTGTTACCTTTGGTGATATCCTCTCGGTGTTTTTGTTCACCAGCTCTGGGTTGTCATACTTCAGCAAAGACTGAGTAGAAGTAATCATGTTCATTTTTTACCAATATAAGTTTCGTTCGTTTAAAAGGTTTCAAGAAACTCTTATTTCAGCTAACCTGCCCGTCTGACTGGCAGAGCTCGCGCTGTTTACGGTTACTATGGGAACTCGTGGCTCTTTAACGCGTACCGTTGTAATCACGTGCAGCTAGTAAAATAAACCCTGTATGCTAATGCATCACAACCAGTAATGTTTAAGTTTAAATCATTCTTGGAGTAATTTTGCTAAGGAAAATCCCTTTATATATTGCCCTGTTTTACTTTTTAAAAACAAAATGACGAATAAATTCAGTTTTCATTCTGACAGCAAGTTCTGAGTCAGCACTCATCTTTATCAAGAAGCTCAGAAGTTTGCATCCATGTGACCCTGCGCCTGATAATTTGCTTAAATATAAACACGTTTTCTTTCTGTTGTATAAGAAATGAAGCTCCAGGATCCTGATTCATTTCACTGTGTACTGCGTCTGCTATATGTGATCGAAATGACGATAAAAGCTTCTTGATTTGAAAACCACGAACACTATAAAGCTTACGCAGTTCCCTGGTCAAAAATCTTGCTTGATCTTATGCTAGTGAAAACACATCTCTCTCTCAAACATTTATTGATCAATTTTGTCAAGAAACAAAAGAAGGTAGGCGTATCTTGACAATGAGTCCAAGTTAGATTTTTTTTTTTTTTAAAGCAGGGAATGTAGCGAGTTCACATACACTATATTGCCCGAAGTTTTGGGAGACCCCTCTAAATCACTGAATTCAGGTGTTGTTTTTCAGGGCTTGGCCCCTTAGTTCCAGTGAAAGGAACTCTTAATGCTTCGTCATACCAAGACATTTTGGACAATTTCATATTCCCAACTTTGTGGGAACAGTTTGGTGATGACCCCTTCCTGTTCCAACATGACTGCACACCAGTGCACAAAGCAAGATCCATAAAGACATGGATGAGTGAGTTTAGTGTGGAGGAACTTGACCTGATAGAACACCTTTGGGATGAATTAGAACTAATGGGCCAAGCCCAACACCTGAATTCAATGATTTGGAGGGGTGTCCCAAATCTTTTGGCAATATTGTATAATGCTCAGGTCCTGGGGTAACCCCTGTTCTGTACATTTCAGTGTTTCCCCTGCTCACAGCAGACCTAAGGGAGTTAAAGTAAGTAAATGCCAAATGCCCAGAATATGGTGTACTCAATTACTAGGTTTTTGGGAAACTTGCCTCTTTCAAGTGACTGGCAGCTTCGTTATCTACAATTATTATCTTCACCACCAGATGGCGGTGAAGGTACCGATAAAACGGAACTCAAGTCCTGCTTAGCGTCTGGAAGGGAACCATTTTGCGGACGCACAACATAACCGGAAGTGTACGGGAAGTTATTTTAGCATGTTGCACTTACAACGTAAATTTCTTGGGTTGTAGTTGAAATGAGTTCATTTTAAGATCGAGGTTTTTGTTCGTGTCCAACTATCGTGATGGATAACAAGAGAAGAGACAAAAGATCTCCTGTTCGCGAGGGAAAGCTAAACGTTAAAGAAGAAAAACTCAGTCCTGCTAGGCCTCAGAGATCGCGCCGCTCTAGTTCAGGCTCAGACCGCAGCAGTACGAGTCCTCCGCCGAGGAGACGGGACCACAGGTGGGTGAATACCGGCTTCTTTCTCTTTCAGTTTTACAACTTGTTTACACTTGTTCTGATTTATAATTTTGTTGTTGTTGCTGATTAATACACCCGTAAAGGCGATCGACATAACCACAAACACTAGAGTAGTTTTGGACCTAGTGGCTACAACCTTGACGCGAAATCTTGCTGTTTTTGTAGATCCCCGGTGAGAGTAACAGACAGATCGCCTGGGAGAAGAGATCGCTTGTCGGGAAGATCAGCCCGAGACAGGAGGAGCCGGAGTCCACACCAGGGAGCTGATAATAGGATCAAGCGGGTCATTCAAACTACAGTTTATTTAGCATATTGTTCACAGTTATTATACGCTATATTGCCAAACGGTTTGGGACACCCCTCCAAATCATTGAATTCAAGGGTTGGGCTTGGCCCCTTAGTTCCAGTGAAAGGAACTCTTAATGTTTCAGCATACCAAGATATTTTGGACAATTTCATGCTCCCAACTTTGTGGGAACAGTTTGCGGATGTATTTGAATGATTTCACATGGATAAGGTCTAAAATGTTTGTTGTTTTGCTTTTTTATTATACATCTGTAATTGCCCAAAGGCATGACGTTTCTCACCTAAACACTAATTTAGACACAATGTTACTGTGTGAACTAAATTCATTGCTGTATTTATCAGTGATAACTGAACTCATATTTCTAAATTGTCTCATTAAAGGATTAATGCTAACATTGTGTATGTTGTACAGGAAAAAGAGGACCACAATGAAAGGGGAATTAAAGTAGATGAGCGACGTGTGAAAAGGGAGGAACCGCGGCATCACCGACGAGACCGTGAAAGAGGCCAAGAGCGGCAAAGAGACAGGTCTCGAGAGCGAGACACATATATGTACCAGCAGCAGCAAGCAGAAAGGGATCAGCAAAATGAGCGGCGCAGAGAAAACCGCCAGAGGCAGGAAGCAAGAGAGGGAGATGAGACACATGCCTTTGGTGGTGAAGAGAGAGATGATGAGGCCCCAGCTGCTGAGAAAGAAAAGCCCAGCTTTGAACTCTCAGGTGCTCTGGTTGAAGATACCAACACGTACAGAGGGGTGGTTATTAAGTATAACGAGCCTCCTGAGGCCAGAATTCCTAAAAGGAGGTGGCGGTTATACCCCTTCAAAAATGATGAGCCACTTCCAGTGATGTACATCCACAGGCAGAGTGCTTATCTGCTTGGAAGGCAAAGGAAGATCGCTGACATACCTATTGATCACCCCTCCTGTTCCAAACAGCATGCTGTATTCCAGTACAGGTGAGCAAAAACAAATACAGTGTCTTGTTCCTGCAGTGTTTTGCACTGATATCCACAATATCAGCATGACTTTTTGGGGGGCTTGGCTCAGAGCATCCAGCAGCACAGCCTTTATTTGACACATACATTACAGCACAATGAAAATTTCTTTCTTTTCATATCCCAACTTTGGAAGTTGAGCACAGAGTCAGCCATGATACAGCATCCCTGGAGCAGAGAGGGTTAAGGGCCTAATTTAGGGGCCCAACAGTGGCAGCTTGGCAGTGCTGGGGCTTGAATCCCTTAGCCACTGCCCTTAAACTATCCAAACTATAGGGAATGGCTTATGAGAAAAAAACACTGAAATGAATAGCCATATACAGTAAGCTCCAGAATTAATGGCACCCTTGGTGAAGATGAATGGATATATTTATGGGGGGAAAACATTGTGGTTAATTATCCACAACATCTTTTAACATCATTAAAATGAAAGAAAACTGGACACATGCATCAAATGTGCAGCAGCATATCTGTGCAGCAGGTAGATTGTACAGCCTTCCATTGCCACCATAACAGCACTGAATCTTAATGCTCCCAGAGACTGGAGAATACAGAGCAGTTTATCTGATAAGAGCATTTTCAGTCCCCTATACACTGTTAACACTGGGACATGTTTATATCCATCACCTGATTTATAAATGTAAAGACATTTTTTTCTCCCATTTGATTTGTTCTTTAATCTTTCCCATGCTGATGAATAACTAATCAGTCTCTGTGTCAACTTGTGTGTTCCCTAGTGACACAGGAAGTCCATGAGCAGTTAGAATTGATTATTAAATTGAAACATTCTTTAGCTATTATTTTGTTTCAGTATAATAAATGTCCTATAAAGGGTAAGATTTCTCTCCCAATAAGAGGGTGTGATATGAAGCAAGGAAATACAGATTTTCCTAACCATTGTATGAAGGGTGTCAATAGTTTTGGAGCTGACTGTAAAATCAACATGGAAAATCAAACCTCTTAAATGATTGCAGTTAACATTTAGGCATGTGTATCTGAGCTTTGCCCCCCAAAAATAATGATAATAATAAAAAAGAAGAGCCGGTAACTAAATATGTACAATGGGGATTTAAGCATGTGATTATATGTAATGAAATGCAAGTTTATATCGCTGACTTTCTCCAAAAATAACTAAGTTACTTTAATCAGCACCATTATTTATAGCCACATGAATTCTGCCTGTCATCTTCAGGTTAGCGGAGTTCACTCGAGCAGACGGCACCACAGGCAGAAGAGTGAAGCCCTACATCATTGACCTGGGTTCAGGTAATGGCACGTACCTGAACAATCAGCGCATTGAACCTCAGCGCTACTACGAACTCAAAGAGAAGGACGTGCTGAAGTTTGGCTTCAGTAGCCGCGAGTATGTGCTCCTGCACGAGTTTTCAGACACGGCAGAGGTCGATGCTAAGAAGGAGGAGGATGAGGAGGAGGATGAAGGCCTTGATGAATAGTCACCGCTCAGTCTACCAAAGTACTTTTGTTTTAATAGACTTTTACAAAGAGCTCAGACTGCACAGACTCGATCGCTGTGATAGACCCAGGTGTCGATGGGTTTTGTGGTTTTGTTGTGAACATTATTTGGTGAATGAGGTTTATCAAGAAATACACTTGACTGCTCTCTGTGTATAAATGTATTCTCAGGTGGACAGCATGAGCATCATATCAGACGGCTTTGTGTTGTCTGGTGCTGCCCAGTGTAGTCCTTATATCCCAAGTGCTCAATGCCAGAACAAAAAATATATTTTTTGGATAATTTGTCAATGAACATTTAAATTCTGTAAATATCCTGGATCTTATCATTTGTTTCTTTTAGTTTGTAATTTGTAATGATGATAAATTCCTGTTTGTAGACATTCTTTTTGTTTTTGTTTTTGGCTAAATATTGCATAGTAGTGACATTTTGTTTTCATTATTGTTCTACTCCAAGATTATTAAATTTTTTTTTCTTTCAAATACTGATCTACAAAATATTGTGTACGTGTTTTAGATGTTTTGTATTGTAAAATAAACCCGGGAAAGAATTTGGTCAATTTATTCATTTATTTATATCTGTGGCTTTGCTGTAGCATTTTCAGTCCCTTGCTACAGAGATATGTGTATATCAAAATTCAACAACAAAAGAAATGAGCAAGTTGAAGTGAAAGATAATGAAGAGAAAATAATGTCACAAATCATGTTATGTCTGTGTGACAAATAAAGACATTTTAGTTGAATAAATATACTCTGAAATTTGCTCTATACTATTTTACCCAGAATGAAAAGATGCCACCAAAGTACCACTACTAACCCTGCTGATTATTACTATTACTTATTACTATTCATATTAGACAAAGGGTTCAAATTTTATAATTGCCTTAGACTTATATTATTATTTTTTTAAATGGCTGTGATGTAGCACTTCTTCTTCTTCTTTCGGCTTTTCCCTTCAGGGGTCGCCACAGCGAATCATCTCTCTCCACCTATCCCTATCTTCTGCATCCTCAACCCTTGCACCCACTAGCTTCATATCCTCATTTATTACATCCATATACCTCCTCTTTGGCCTTCCTCTTTGCCTCCTGCCTGGCAGCCCCATGTCCAACATTCTCCTACCAATGTACTCACTGTCCCTCCTCTGAACATGTCCAAACCATCTTAATCTGGCCTCCCTAACTTTGTCCCCCAAACGTCCAACATGAGCTGTCCCTCTGATGTACTCATTCCTAATCCTGTCCAATCTTGTCACTCCCAAAGAGAACCTCAACATCTTCAGCTCTGCTACCTCGAGCTCTGACCCCTGTCTCTTCCTCAGTGACACTGTCTCTAAACCATACAGCATGGCTGGTCTCACCACTGTCCTGTACACCTTCCCCTTGATTCTCACTGATATTTTCTGATCACACAGAACTCCCGACACCTTTCTCCACCCATTCCAACCTGCCTGCACTCGCTTCTTTACCTCTTTCCCACACTCTCCATTACTCTGGACTGTTGACCCCAAGTACTTAAACTCCTGTACCTTCTTCACCTCTTCACCCTGTAACCTTACTGTTCCACTTCCCTCCCTTTCATTCACACACATGTACTCAGTCTTACTACGACTGACTTTCATGCCTCTTCTCTCCAGCGCAAACCTCCACCTCTCCAGGTTTTCCTCCACCTGCTCCCTGCTCTCACTACAGATCACAATGTCATCTGCAAACATCATTGTCCAAGGAGACTCCTGTCTGACCTCCTCTGACAACTGGTCCATCACTATAGCAAACAGGAAGGGGCTCAGAGCCGATCCCTGATGCAGTCCCACCTCCACATTGAACTCCTCTGTCTGACCTACAGCACACCTCACCACTGTCCTGCTCCTCTCATACATGTCCTGCACCACTCTGACATACTTCTCCGCTACTCCTGACTTCCTCATACAGTACCACAGCTCTTCTCTTGGCACCCTGTCATATGCTTTCTCCAAGTCTACAAACACACAGTGCAACTCCTTCTGACCATCCCTATACTTCTCCATCAAAATCCTCAGAGCAAAAATTGCATCCGTTGTGCTCTTTCTGGGCATGAAGCCATACTGCTGCTCACAAATTTCCACTACCTTCCTTAACCTAGCTTCCACTACTCTTTCCCATACCTTCATTGTATGGCTCATCAACTTTATCCCCCTATAGTTACTGCAACTCTGCACGTCACCCTTATTCTTAAAGATCGGCACTAACACACTTCTTCTCCATTCCTCAGGCATCCTCTCACTCTCTAAAACCCTGTTGAACAAACTAGCTAAAAATTCCACTGCTGCCTCTCCCAGACACTTCCAGACCTCCACCGGGATGTCATCAGGACCAACTGCCTTCCCACTTTTCATCCTCTTCAAAGCCTTCCTGACTTCATCCTTTCTAATCTTATCTACTTTCTGTTCCACAGAGTTCACCCCTTCTACTCTTTTTTCCCTCTCATTTTCCTCATTCATCAGCTCCTCAAAGTATTCCTTCCATCTCCTCTGTACACTCTCCTCACTTGTGAGCACCCTTCCATCTCTATCCTTAATAACTCTAACTTGCTGCACATCCTTCCCATCTCGATCCCTCTGCCTAGCTAACCTGTACAAGTCCTTCTCTCCTTCTCTAGTGTCTAACCTAGTGTACAACTCTTCATATGCCTTCTGCTTGGCCTTAGACACCTCCCTCTTCACTCTGCGCTGTAACTCCTTGTATTCCTGTCTATTCTCTTCAGTCCTGTCCATGTCCCACTTCTTCTTGGCTAACCTCTTCCTCTGGATACTATCCTGAACTTCCTCATTCCACCACCAAGTCTCCTTATCTTCTTTCCTCCTTCCAGATGACACACCCAGCACCTTTCTCCCTGTCTCCCTGATCACTTCTGCTGTAGTTTCCCAGTCATCTGGCAGCACTACCTGACCACCCAGAGCCTGCCTCAACTTCTGTCTAAATTCCTCACAACATTCCTCCTTTTTCAGCTTCCACCACTTGGTTTTCTTCTCTATCTTTGACCTCTTCGTCTTACAGACCATCAAAGTCATCCTACACACCACCATCCTATGCTGTCTGGCTACACTCTCTCCCACTACCACTTTACAGTCACTAATCTCTTTCAGATTGCCTCTTCTACATAGAATGTAGTCTACCTGTGTTCTCCTACCTCCACTCTTGTAAGTCACTCTATGCTCCTCCCTCTTCTGAAAATAAGTGTTAACCACACCCATGTCCATCCTCTTAGCAAAGTCCACTACCATCTGTCCTTCAAGGTTCCTTTCCTTAACTCCAAACTTGCCCATCACCTCCTCATCACCTGTGTTCCCCTCGCCAACATGTCCATTAAAATCCGCTCCTATCACCACTCTCTCACCTGTGGGAATACTCTCCATCACCTCATCTAATTCACTCCAGAATCTCTCTTTCTCCTCTAACTCACAACCTACCTGTGGGGCATAACCACTAACAACATTCAACATCACCCCTTCAATCTCTAACTTCAGACTCATCACTCTGTCTGACACTCTCTTCACCTCCAGGACATTCCTCACAAACTCCTCCTTCAGGACCACACCTACCCCATTTCTCTTACTATCCACACCATAATAAAACAGCTTGAATCCTGCTCCTATACTACGAGCCTTGCTACCCTTCCACCTGGTCTCCTGTACACACAATATATCCACCTTCCTTCTCTCCATCACATCAGCCAGCTCTCTACCTTTCCCTGTCATAGTACCAACATTCAGAGTTCCTATTCTCAGTCCTACACTCTTACCTTTCCTCTTCTCTCTCTGTCTGTGCACTCTCCTCCCTCCTCTACTTCTTCGACCAACAGTAGCCCAATTTCCACCGGCGCCCTGTAGGTCAACGGCGCCGATGGCGGTCGTTGTTAACCCGGGCCTCGACCGATCCGGTATGAAATTCGTACTGACGATTCGCATGGTTAAATTTGGCAATGTTTTACGCCGGATGCCCTTCCTGACACAACCCTCTCTATTTATCCGGGCTTGGGACCAGCACAGAAGTCACTGGACTGTGACCCCCATGGCTAGATTGCTGTGATGTAGCACTGATGGTGGTAACTGAGAAACTGAATTTTTGAGCAAGAATGTCAGCGTAACTTATGCTGAGAATGATGCACCCCACACCTCATTTCCATTGATGGACTTCTGATTAATTGTAAATAGTAAAATATTGACTGTCGTCAGTATTTATACACCTCATAAGTGCACATACTGTGTACATTTGGCTTATCTCTTTCCTTCTTTCTTCTTAGTCTTCAATTTGTATGTGTGTACATTATGCCATTATGACCACCTGCCTAATATTGTGTTGGTCCTCCTTTTGCTGCCAAAACAGCCCTGACCTGTTGAGGCACGGTCTCCACTAGATCCCTGAAGGTGTGCTGTGGTATCTGGCACCAACATGTTAGCAGCAGATCCTTTAAGTCCTGTAAGTTGTGAGGTGGGAGCCTCCTTGGATCTGAGTTTTTTGTTCAGCACATCCCACACATGCTCGATTGGATTGAGATCTGGGGAACTTGGAGGCCAAGTCAACACCTCAAACTCGTTGTTATGCTCATCAAACCATTCCTGAACCATTTTTGCTTTGTGACAGCACATTATCCTGCTGAAAGAGGCCACAGCCATCAGGGAATACCGTTTCCATGAAAGGGTGTACATGGTCTGCAACAATGCTTAGGCAGGTGATACATGTCAAAGTAACATCCACATGGATGGCAGGACCCAAGGTTTCCCAGCAGAACATTTTCCAAAGCATGACACTGCCTCTGCCAGCTTGCCTTCTTCCCATAGTACATCCTGCTGCCATGTGCTCCCCATATAAGTGATACACACGCATGCGGCCATCCACGTGATTTAAAAGAAAACGTGATTCATCAGACCAGGCCACTTTCTTCTATTGCTCCGTGGTCCAGTTCTGATGCTCACATGCCCATTGTTGGTGCTTTTGGTTGTGCACAGGGGTCAGCATGGACACCCTGACTGGTCTGCAGCTTTGTAGCCCCATATGCAACAAACTGCAATGCACTGTGTATTCTGACACCTTTCTATCAGAACCAGCTGCTTTAGCAATTTGAGCAACAGTAGCTCGTCTGTTGGATTGGATCACACGGGCCAGCCTTCACTCCCCACGTGCATCGATGAGCCTTGGCCGCCCACGACCCTGTCACCGGTTCACCACTGTTCCTTCCTTGGACCACTTTTGATAGATACTGACCACTGCAGACTGGGAACACCCCACAAGAGCTGCAGTTTTGGAGATGCTCTGATCCAGTCGTCTAGCCATCACAATCTGGCGCTTCGTCAAACTCGCTCAAATCCTTTCGCTTGGCCATCTTTCCTGCTTCTAACACATCAACCTTGAGGACAACTAATTGTTCACTTGCTGCCTAATATACCCCACCCACTAACAGATGAGGAGATAATCAGTGTATACTATATATATATATATATATATATATATATATATATATATATATATATATATATATATATATATATATATATATATATACACATATATAAAATTTTTAATATATATTAGATACACATATAAATATACATATTTTATGTGCATTATATATATTACTGTGTGCTGTAACACAAGAATCCCTGGGATCAATAAAGTCTATGTACAACTGCAACTGAGTCTCCATAATCCCTACGCGTCCTTCGTTTCGAGGCTTTTATTTTGAAGTTGCCCGTTATGAACCGGATGTGAAATTGGCTGCCTCAATTACTTCACGTTGTTTAGCGATTTTAAAAATGTTCTAACACATCTTGTATTCTTTTTAAATTACTTTTACTAATTTATACGGATTATTTTTTGTCCAGGTTTTCTAATTAACTTTGCCGCATATATCTATGTTACGTTTTTGTAGCCGCTCAGTGGTGATTTGTTCTGTTTTTTCACTTTATGTATAGTTTTGAGAAGAGAAGAGATGACGGTGTTTATTTGAGTGGACACACAGAAGTGCATGCGACACAGAGGCTTAATACTTATACCTTAATGGTACAGACCGCATAGCTTGGTTGTATAATGAGCCTCTTTTTTTCCTTTTTGTAATTCAGGCAACGCGTGAACATAATGCATACACAAGCCTTACTTTTTTACTGCCTGAGATATCTTATGTGTGTGTTTTAGACTTGTGTGTTTGAGCTGTGGAGCTGCAATGAGTACGTGGCCTGGAGCTCAGCAGCCTTCTCTGCACTTTGGTCAGGTGGTTATTGGGCCACCTGGTTCAGGTAAAACGACCTACTGCCGAGGCATGCATGACTTTCTGAGCCAAGTAGGGCGTAAAGTCGTGGTAATAAACCTGGACCCTGCAAACGAAGGACTGCCCTATCAATGTGCAGTGGACATTTCAGAGCTAGTCACACTTGAAGATGTGATGGAGGGTCTGAAACTTGGCCCTAACGGTGGTCTCATCTATTGCATGGAATATTTAGAGGCCAATTTGGACTGGTTAGAGGCTAAACTAAAGCAGTACCATGGTTGCTATTTCCTCTTTGACTGCCCTGGCCAGGTGGAGCTTTACACTCATCACGGTTCAGTCCGAAATATATTCTCCCAGCTATCCAAGTGGAATTTCAGGGTAAGTTACACAATACAGCCATGACGGATCTTATTGTTGTGTTTGAATTGTAACATCCACCATCTCTGTGTTGGCCTGTCATTCCTGATTCTAGCTGACTGCGGTGCATCTGGTGGACTCGCATTACTGTGCCGATCCAGCCAAGTTCATTTCTGTGCTCTGCACCTCGCTGTCCACCATGCTTCAAGTGGAGCTGCCTCATGTCAATGTGCTCTCAAAGATGGATCTTATTGAGCAGTATGGCAAGCTGGGTGAGCAGATATTCATTCCACAGGATGTCCTATGGGTCTTTTTTAGCAAAATCTCTTCCAAAATCGTTCATACTGAGCGTATATTTTCTTCTGTTAGCCTTTAACCATGACTAACGAAGATCATGGTGTATCAGGGCAACAAAGATCATTTAAAGGAATGCATTCAAAGTGCATAACACCAGGTGCGTTAACGCGAGTTCATCCTGAGCTGGAGAGACGACTCCGTGTGTATTTACAACAAAACGACTAATCAGATAAAGGATGTTTTTAATTAATGTTATATTTTGATAAAGAGTGTTAATTTCACCTGCGTATGGTAGACTGTTGGGACAGATTGTGTATATAGTGTGTATATATAGTGGTTCTTCACAAATTGTGACCGAGCACAACAGGGTTTAGGGGCGTGTGTGTGTTGATGAAAAACACAACCCAGTTATTAAAAAGTTATCATTATCAAAGTTATTGCTTATTTATTAACCTGTTTGTCTGGTCACTTGAATCAGGTTTTAATCCAGATCCTTAGCTCAGATTTCAGTCAAATTATGTCAACTTTGACCTAATGCGACGTGTTGGTGGAAAATGTAGGAATGTCTGGGGAAAAAATGTTTATTTATAGTGCCTTTCTCCAAGTCTTCTCTTTAGCGTCACCCAAATTAAATGAAGTAGGAAGTCACCATGAATTACATTTAGCAGTAGCCCTGCTGTCTGGGATTCAAATGGATACCAGGTTAAATTTCAATTACAGAACATCATGCCTCCACAAATACCTCACTGTTCATGTGTTCTCTCTTCCAAAGCCTTCAATCTTGATTTCTACACTGAGGTTATGGATCTGTCGTACCTGGTGGAACATTTAGCCAATGATCCGTTCTTTAAGAAGTTCCACCATCTGAATAAGAAGTTGGCTGAAGTGATTCAGGACTACGGCCTCGTGTCCTTTGTCCCTCTAAATGTACAGGTTGGTGCACTCTTTCTCTCCCTTCCTCTCTCCTGTCTGTCTCCCTCTCTCTCCCTCTCTTCCTTTCCCCCTCTCTCCACCCTCTCTCCCCCCTCTCTCTCTCCCCTCTCTCTCTCCCCTCTCTCCCCCCTCTCTCTCTCCCCTCTCTCCCCCCTCTCTCTCTCCCCTCTCTCCCCCCTCTCTCTCTCCCCTCTCTCTCTCCACCCTCTCTCTCTCCACCCTCTCTCCCCCCTCTCTCTCTCCCCCCTCTCTCTCTCCCCCCTCTCTCTCTCCAGCTCTCTCTCTCTCTTCTGTCTGTCTGTCTGTGTCTCTCTCTCTCTCTCTCTCTCTCACCCCCTGTATCTCTCTCCAGCTCTCTCTCTCTCTTCTGTCTGTCTCTCTCTCTCTCTCTCTCTCTGTCTCTCTCTCTCTCTCTCTCGCTCTCTCTCTGCTCAGTTACTAAGCACTAACAGGCATTGATTACATTTCCCGATACTTTTCCTACAGGATAAGGAGAGCATGATGCAGGTCCTCCGCACTGTGGACAAGGCCAATGGCTACTGCTTTGGTGACTTGGAGGAAAGAAATCTGCAAGCTATGATGTCTGCTGCTGTTGGTGCAGATTTTCAGTTTAACTTGTATCCTTCTCTAATCAGTTGTTTTTTGTCATATTGACATTAACATTTGACCATTTGCAGAGCCGTATCCAAAGTAATGTGAGTGAAATAGATTTCCTTAACTCTTATTTTTATTCCAGAGCTCTTGGAGTACAAGAGAGATATGTGGAAACCAACAAAAAGACTTTGGAAGAAGAGGTCATGGATTTGTAAATGTAATAAAAGCTTCATTTAATGACTTGGTATTGACTTGACTGTCTTTCCTAAACTGAAAGTTTTGAACATTTTTAGACTGAAAACTGCAACAAAAAAAAAAAACTTTCCCCATAGTAAATGTACATTTTTAATATCATATACAGGACTGTCTTCTACGAAACTATTGGACTGGCAAGGTCGAGGTTTTTTTTTTGCACTATATGCTGAACACATTTTGGTTTGAAATCAAAAGATGAATATGAGAAGAATGTTAGAACTCCAGCTTTTATTTCCTGATATTTGCATGTAGAAGTGTTTAACAACATAAGCAAAGCACATTTTGTATCAGACCACCCAATTTTAGGGTGAGCAAAAATACTGGACAGGTGAGCAGTGTTAGATTGATTGTTTAAACAATAAAAAGCTCTGAACATCTACTCTTGTAGAGTCTTTCATTTCACCTGGGTAGACTGTCTTTGTTGTTAAGAAGTATAAACCAACATTGAAACACTGTGAGAGCTGTGAAGAAAATCCCCAAAACAACAGTCAGTGACATCAACAACAACCTTCGCAGAGCAGAGGTGAAGGTATCACAATCCACCACCTGAAGAAGACTATAAGACTAGAAATATAGAGCACATTCAACACAATGTAAGAAGTACTATGATGAGCCACAAAAGTTCTGGACCCAAGATTAACCTCTTTTAAAGTGATGTAAAGGCTTCAGGAACAGGCTCAATAATCTTTAATGATGATGTACCTCATGATGGGAGCAACAGAACAAATTCAGGAGTCTACAGAAACATTCAGTCAGCCAGTTTACAACGAAATGCATCCAATCTAAACAGGAGTTTCATTTAGACTGGCCAGGTCGATTGACAGACTTTAACCTAATTGAGCAGAATTTCTACTTAATGAATAGGAGACTGGAGTGAAAAAAATCCCCATAGCAAACAACTGAAAGAGGCTGCAGTATAAGAGTCTTCATTTGTGATGCTTCATTTGTTGTATGATATGTGTTTGATATTTGTTTTGGTTTATGCACATTTTTAACCTTTTCATTATTCTTGAATTAAGGAAGCTCCATTTAAGAAATAAAACACTGGATACACCTCTGCACACTTGTTACTTGATAATATTCATTCTTTCACTGTCTACCGCTTATCCGATCTATTCTCGGGTCACGGATCTCAGGCGTCATTGGGCATCAAGGCAGGATACACCCTGGACAGCCAACCCATCGCAGGGTGCGCACACCCTGGACAATTTAGAGATGCCAATCAACCTACAATACTTGTCTTTGGACCAAGGGAGGAAATCCTTGAGGCATGGTGAGAATATGCAAACTCCACACACATGGCAGAGGTGGGAATTGAACCCCCAACCCTGGAGGTGTGAGGCAAACATGCTAACCACCAAGCCACCGTGCCCCCTTACTTGATAATATTTCTGAGCATATTCTTCTCAGCATTATGTATTACCATATGTCACATGGTTTTTTCTTGGTTATTACCTATTCTGCAAATAGTTTCTGTTCTTATGTATTATTTAATAATGGATATAGATTACTACAGAAATGTTTTTCATATACACTATATTTCCAAAGGTTTTGGGACACCCCTCTAAATCATTGAATTCAGGTGTTGTTTTTCAGGTGTTGTTTTTCAGGGGTTGGGCTTGGCCCCTTAGTTCCAGTGAAGGGAACTCTTAATGCTTCAGCATACCAAGACATTTTGGACAATTTCATGCTTCCAACTTTGTGGGAACAGTTTGGGGATGTCCTCCAACATGACTGCACACACTGTTTATCTTTTTACCAGGTCACTCTGCACCTCAATCACAGTGGGTAAAATAGTGTTTCTGGTTTTGTATGTTTGTTTCAAATAGTACATTCAGTAAGGTGCAAATTTATGTGCTCAATAATGACACAATAAGCAAAATTATGGACCGTCAATCGACAGTAACATTCAAGAAATTACACCAATAAACACTACGGATTTAATTCTGATCCTCAAACCCATTGAAATGACATTACAGACTTCATCCACCAGAGGGCGCTGTCGTAAAGGAGACCTGATAAATACAGCTCGCTTTAATGGACTGTGTGGGCCTGTACTTCACATCTATAGGCGTCTTGTGAATTTCTTGAATATGGAGCTTTTAATATCTCGTGAAATAAAGGTCTGAGAGATGGTGGTCACATTAGGTGTTGAAATGTGCTAACTGTGCTAGGCTGTATTATATATATTATATTTATATATATATATATATATATATATATATATATATATATATATATATATATATATATATATATATATAGGAAGTATACGCCACATATGTAGGATGAAGCACGAACCCGCGGCGTTATAACGCTTGTTTGTGCGCTCATTGGAGTGTCTCGTAGTGAAGAGAGTGCTGCATGCGGGACACCTTTCCCATCATGTGCTGCCTGGACCTTGTAAAGGCCCTGTCACCCGCGGAGGAACACTGGAATGCATTGTACACGCGAGGGAGAGATGACAACTATGTTACATAGTGCCTTGTGTTTTCAAAACCAGTCTTTTCGGGGCTTCTTTTGTCTTTAAAAATTAGGATTTTTAGGTTGTTTTGACCAAACTATGTCACTCTGTACAATTTACGTCGTCTCACATCCTTCTAAGGGTTTTGCGCTAATAATCACCTTAACGCATACTTGTGTGATCCGCGGAAGGATACGTTAGACTACAGGGTTGTGCATCGCCTCTTAGCGCACTCTGTGTGTGTGGGCGTCGCTAAAACACGGAGCGGAGCCGCAGTTCCACACATCCTCATTCTGCTTACTTTCAACCGTGGTCGCTCCTTTGTAAGCAAAGAGATTGTGAGAGCTTTTGTATTTCAAGTGGGAAAAGAAGCATTTGTTTAATCTCACTTTTATGGAATATGTATTTTGTGTTTTGAGAAAAATCATGTCAACTGTTTTACATATTTTCATTAGATGTTAGATGTAAAGTAAATTGTACCATCTAAATACATGATGTAATCTGAAAGAAAATGGTATGTGATGTACAAGCCTTAGCTCTATTATTTGGGAACTGGCACTCATTTAAACAATGGAGGTGTATACCAATAGGAACTATATACAATTAGAAGTGCACAGTGTTAACATCTCAAATAAAAACTAAAAAGATGGGTCTCCTAAATGGAGAGAGAACTTTGAGCATTTGGCTTCTGGGTTCTTTTTATTTATGTATTAATTCGATTAGCCTACATGGAGAATTTTATATCTAAATTATAAGACTTTATAAGGCTAACACCAACACTGTACATTAGTTATGGTCTAGTGAATGAGGAAACTATGAGTAGGCTAAGCCTAAGCTTAGCTTCTTTTTATGTTATTAAAAGTGTGTTCCTACACTCACACCAATTATCTTTCATTTTTGCTAGAAATTAATATATTTATTTTATTGATGAATATGCTTGCCTCAATTATATCAGCTATGTTTAAATGACTGAGATATGAATGTCATATGTAGACTGAATGATGCCAAATTACTGCAGGAGCATTTAGTGGAAGGCAGAAGACATATAAACTGGCTATTTTATTTAATATCCTGCTTATGCTCACCACCTCCTCACTACTCCCATAACTATTATTTGGATTTTATGTGAAAGGAACAAAAGGAAACTTCAGCTATATGTTGGATATGCATGTACTTAATTATTTTGTTTATGGATATTTCAGGTGATCAACATATACCTGGTTTAACTACATCCTTCATTCTTTATGTATAGACTACATCTTATGTGTAGTACTGCATCTCTCTAACGTTAGTGTTGATTCTTTCTAAAACAAGTGCAGGGGGTTTGGTAGACCTGGAGCAGCAACTGAAAACAGGACGCAATAAAAAATAAATAAATAAATAAAAACAGTGTGAGCTACTGACTCATTCCGTATTCCAGTTCAGAGTTTACTTCCATCTGCATGGTAAAATCAGGAGCCAGACAGGCAGAAGGAGTTAGCGATGTGAAATTCGTTTCTGCCTTCCTAGGCTTATGAATGTACTAGTTTGACAAGTTGACCACCCTATATTTCTAGTTTATATTCTAGTAGACCTCTGGGAATTTAACCATAAATGCTTGTATGGAACATGAATCTTTTCATTTTCATGTTAAAGATAAAGATTTGACCTTCCCTTTTTTTAATGCATTGGGGTATATTCATTATGCTGTATTTTCTGGTGCATGTGATAAACATGACTCTCATCTTCTCATTGGCTTACCTTTAATTCAGTGTAGTTGAGTCACAAAAACAAATACTCAGTAAATGGTGGTGGTCTAATGTTTGAATGGAAACAAAGGAAATGTATCATGTTATTAAAAAAAAACAAAAAACTATTATAATCAAACAATGTAGGCCTACAGTGTTCCCATGTTTCTGTTATCTCCAGGTTTGTTGTGTGGTTGTGTTCTGTGTGTTAGTGTGAGGGTGGGGGGTACACTGGTTGTGCGAATGTACCAGCATATATGCTTCGTGCGCTGGCTTCCCAGACTGTTACTTCTTTCCTTAGCACACTTCAGAGAGCGGGTTTGTGTGTGTGACGGCTGCCCAGCAACCTGCTGGCCAAGGACCAACTTCCCTGTGTGTGCTCTGGTTACTTTGTAGATTCCCATGTGGGGGTGTGTCTGAGAGTAAACGATTGAATGAACCACTAATTGAAAGAATGGCTCCACAGAACAATCTCCTCCTTTTTTTTGCCTTGACTGTAACTTATGTGCTGCTAATTTTTTCATATTTATGGCAATGAGATTTTCTGGTTCAGTGCACACACATACCATATATAATCTATGTGGAGACTGTCATTTATTGCGACCTAATATGCAAAGATATAGACATATAAAACATATGTAGATAAATACATCAACATAAGATTTCGGTTTTGGCTATTAAGATTTATGTTGAACCTAAAACAACAGCATCAATGAGAGAAAGATAAATACACAGAATTGTATGAGGAAGGCTGTGGCTGATTTCTTGCTAGCCCAAACTATAGATTCCTGCAGCTTGTCATTGACAGTTGTGTCATGATTTGGCTGGAGCTTCATATTGGCGAATATTTTTTAGTACGTCACTGACACATCATCCATAATATGTCATCAGCACTGACTGAGAAGGCATATGTGAAATATATATGTGAAATTTGCAGGTACAATGAATATTAAGAAGGTGGCTCAAGTGAATAATACAAAAAAGGACAAAAAATTTGAAATCATGAATGCATATCTCTAGAATTATCTAATTTTCTCTCTACCCTTATTTCTATGTTTATAGTTTGCCCCACATCATTCTTGTTATGTGATCCTTAATATCCTGCCATGTAACGTATTGTTCAATGCTTTCAATGTTGAGCTATTGATTGCTATTAACATTAAATATAATAACATTAAATATAATAACATTAGATATTAACATTACAATATAATATCATGACTAACTGTCACTGAGTATACTAAGCTACTGCTAGATTATACTATAGATAAAATGATTCCCCAATTTTGGTTAACAACACTTCTATTTTAGTCAGCTTGAGCTTGAAACCTACAAAAGTTCAGATATCTATACACAACTAATGCTAGTAGTACTAAGTGAATTGTCTAATTAAATAGCTAGCTACTTAGACAACTACATTATTTGTATCATCTTTCACTAATTTGGTCTAAGACCAAATGGTGGAGTTGGCAAAACAACCTCATGTTAAAAGCTATTAGACAGGTGCAGAAGTACGATAGTACTATTTAAATAGGTGCACCTCATTTTTAAGATTTTCTTTACTTTGTGAAAATGCATGTCATCTAAGGTTCAATGTTTTGGCCAATATGCAATATGCTTTAAGAGGCTTATAGAGTCATTGGTAAGCTATCTTGGTCAAGAAAATCATATGTTATTGAGTACATACAAGTGTTTCTGAACTAGTAGCTGGTTTAATTTGAACTATCCTTGGTTTGTTTTTTAAAAAATTCCAGAAAAACAGGTGCTAATATGAACCTAGGTTCATGTCTCCAAGATGAATTTGATAAGACATATTTTCATTCATTCAGTTTTTGTAACTGCTTTACCCTGATCAGGGTTGTGAGGAATCCATAGAGCATCCTGGATCCTGGATTGGGGGAAAAGCACACTGCATTCCATTGCAGCACAAAATACACAAATACACTCACACCTCAGCACTATTTAGAGTCACCAATCCACCTACTGGCATATTCTTTTGACTCATAATGACTTAGTGGCCAATTCCATATGTGAACATATTGCACATTTAAACTAATGCATAGTTTCTCAAATGCCTGCTAAAAACTGATTTGCTAGTGAAAAGGCCTCTTATAAACCATATTACAAACTAACATAAAACTACAATCCACAAAATGTTTAAACAAGGTCAAACAAGTGCTACCTGTACTAAATAATGGTACCCCACCACATATTGTTAATATTTATCTGCCAAAAGGAAAATTAACACCATGAAAGTCAGACAAGCTCCAATTCCTACAGTCAAGACTGTCCAGAGAGGAAACATTTTTTGGCCTGTAACAGCCAAATAGTTTGACCCATCAACCTTCAGTGAATAACTTATGAGCAGAGTGAAAAAATGGTCTTGAATACATAAAAAAACGGTAAATTCAAATAATTAGTTGGAAGCACATTGGGGTAGTCTTGCCACCTTACAGCTTCAGGGTCTCTAGTTTGAACCTGAGCTCATGTTACTGTATGTGTAATTTCTCTATATGTTTCCTCCCACATCACAAAAACATACCAGTATATGGATTGGCAATTCTAAATTTCCTAAAGTGTCAATGGTGCATGGTGTGCTTCGATGACCTGGTGTCCACTGTTCCTAGGATAGGCTCAAGATCCACTGCCACCCTGAGCAGGATAAAGATGTTATTGAAAGATGAATTAATGATCACAAATAGGTCAAATTGCTCTAAATGGAAAATGGTGTGGGTCTAATTAAAATTTGGTATAAAATTAATTTGACTGTTAGCTTCTCAGATTTGGTGTAAAACAGAAAACATGGTCTTACAGACCAATACTAGTCTTTTTCACTCTTCTGACTGAGTATATACAGCACCATTCTGCCTAACATTAGCTGTTTCTAGGTCTCAGACACTCCTCCCATTAAAAAAAAAACAATCAAGAGAAAAGTCTTGAAAACAAAATGGTTCCAGCACTACATTCTTGGTCCTCTAAAATATTCAAAATGGCTATTTTAAAATGGGTAGAAAAAGAAATATACAGACTGTTCTATACTTCAGTGGCTAAGGCTGAAGTATGGTGTAGGCCAGCACTACAGCAGCACTGTGTGTGTGTGTTGCACTGAAGCCGCGCTGTGCTGTGTGCTGTGTTACCCATCCCCCACAGTCAGGCACTAGCAGTGCTGGGCTTCTTTTGCAAGCAGCAAGGCTTCAGCTAAAGAGAGACAGAAAAAGAGAGGGGTGTGGGGCGGGGAGACGTGAGCAACAAGAAACGAGCTTATTCTTGTGCGCAGAAATTATTTTCCCTCGTGAGATCCTTCTTTCTGTTTCACTTAGAGGCCAGAGTGAACTACAGGGTAAATAGGCAGAGGTTATTTTGTGATGATAATGTATTCTGCTTTTCAACCGCTTGCAGTGTTTTATCTGATTTTCTCCTCACCCTCTCCCTCCCTCTCGTTCTTTTTTTTTTCTTTCCATTTTCACTTCCTGCTTTCAGTCATAGCCCCGCCCACCAGCAGCCCTATCTTCTATTACCTCTTCCTCTGCTACACTCACAAGCAACTCGCCCTTATTCTAGGTTTCTGTGGAAACTCAGTAAAGATTTCAAACCAGTTCGTCCGAGATTCATACTTTAAGCTTGTATGGTATTAATCTAGTGACATTTTCCAGTAATCCCAGCTGAATAGTTGTGTGGCTGTGCAATATATTATTATATCATTACTGTGTACATGTGTGTATAATGACAGGCAATATATAGAGAGGTGACAAATTCAAGGTAAAACTTATGGGGAACAGTTTTGCTGGCATGGTCTGGGTCCACTTATTTCCTTAGAGAAAAGCATCACAAATCAATACAGACTTATTCTGGCTGATCATTTTTATTGTATTTTGTGACAATTTTCCTCTTTATATGAGTGTTCTCTGCCAGGATTACCATGCCCCCATGTACAGGGCGTGAGGGCACAATGAAAGGTTTGATGAGTATGTAAATGATGCCAGTGTTGTAGATATTGCTATTAAAGCAGGTTTTATACTGTCAGATTTCAGCTGTCTTTTAATCTAATAGATTCTTGGCTAAAATGCATAAAAGACTGTGAGATAGCATGTGTTCTCGGTTACAGATTATCCGAATGAAGAGCCTCTAACGATGGACCTGCAGTTAAATAAAACTATGAGGTTCTGCTTATGTCATCAGTCAGCACAATCTGGACTCATGCAGAAAATTGAGATGTATAAATGGAAACATGCTTCAGCATGAACCTCAGAAAATAAGGATGTTTTTTTTTTTTTATCATCAGGATGTTTTATTTACACTTCAACATTGTCCTTATCGTGTTTGTAACTGTACTGTTAGTTTCACATAATCTAGTGACATTTACTAATATGTCATCCTCTTATTGGTGGCCTTCAACCAGTGTTACTACCGTGGTCACACTGCGATTTAAAATAAAATAAAATGGTTTAAATAACATTAAACCAGTTGCTACAATCTCAACTCAGAACCAAAGAATTCAGTTTACCTTTGTCAACAAAATTGTAATAAAAGTCATACAATGTAGGATACAAAAATAGGATTGAATTTGAAGCCTTTGTAATATTTTATAAAATAATAATAAAAAAAAACACATTGAATTATTACAAGCGACATGTTAGGTTAGCAGTCAATAGATTCAAGATATCTACTACAGATGAAATATTTAGCAATTTATGTATTACTAAAAAGTGTTTTTCTTTCTGTTATGCAACGTCAAGCTTCCCCCTTCCCCGCCAACGAGCCCATTCCGCACTCTGAGGAGGATCCACTCCGGGTTTTTCTTGTTGCAGTGTGTGTCGGTAAAATGGCTGTATGAGCCTCGTGCTGGTGTGATCCGTTCCTCCGCTGTAGTCTAGTTCTGTAATAGAAACCCCCACAAATTCCGTGTCGGTTAAATTCATTCCCTGGGAACACAGTTTACTGTTCAGAGTGCTTCTAAAAAGCAGTGCTAACGGTGCAGCCCGGATTCGGTCCGGCGGTAAGGGGTGGGGATGACTCGAGATACGGGCAAATGGTTGTAAAACTGTTGTATTTACGTTTCAATGTTTAGCGTTCGATTGTGACTTGACTCGCCGAGAGAGAGAGAGAGAGAGGGGGGTTATCATGGCCGCTCAGGTCGCCAGCGCTACCTCTCTCAACAGCAGCCCGCCTTCCGAGCTGAAAAAAGCGGACCGAGACCCAAAGGAGGAGTCGGTACCGGTCGAGAAGCAGCAGGAAAATAAGGAGCCGGGATCAGAGATCGGATCACCGGGCCGCGGCGAGCTGCACGAGCGGCCCGAGCCTGGAAATGCTACGGGAGGAGGAGGAGGAGGGGAGTCCGAGATGAAGAACGGCAACGGCAATCCTCCGCGGCTCACCAATAATCAAAATGATCCCGCCGGACCCGAAGCGAATAACCACCCGGGCATGGCCCATCAACACCACGGGTCCGGTTTTCCGCCGCCGTCCTACAGTTACACTCACCACTACGCACGGGGCCCTTTTCATCAACATGGCGGACAACAAAGCCCTGGCATGGCAGCCGCGGCGCCCAGCAACATGATGGAGCCGTATGGACCGAACTCGCACGACCACGGCTTTCCGAACCATCAGTTCAACAGCTACGGACAATTTCCGAACCGAGCGCCGTACACGAGCTCGGGCTACGCCATGAACTCGCCGCGCAGCGCTTCGGCTCAGGCGGCTAAACAGCAGCAGCAGCAGCAGCAGCCAGCGGGAGGATCTCCGACTATGGCCGCGTCCTACAATAATCAGCGCTATAATATTACAAATCCACAGGCCACGTCCACACCGACTCTAAATCAACTCCTAACCTCGCCGAGCTCCAGCCGCGGATACAGCAATTACCCGCCGAGCGACTACAACAACCAGGAAGGTGCTAACAAGGGAGCCGCGGATATCAATGCTGCTGCCCAGTATGGAGGGGGCCATCCGGGCTGGCAACAAAGGAGCCATCACCCGCCACCCATGAGCCCGGGAAGCACGGGTCAAACCCTCGGTAGAAACCAGGTGAGTTAGAAACAACACTGGTTTCTTAGTTCGTCTTGCTTGTAATTCGTGCTAAACGTTTGCCATGAGCACGCTAGGCTAGCTATTGTCTAGCTAAGAGATACGATAAAATGGCTGCCTTCTTGGTTTTTCATATACCGCCTGGTTTAATAGCTTTATTTTGAAAGAAATAGTGACGGGCATGCGACATCAGTAAGTGTGAAAAATTTTGATGATATAAGCTGCAATCCTAAGTAGTGGTATAAAGTATGTAAAAACACGACAAATACATATTTTGCTAGCTCCCAGTCGCTTTTCTCATCACCAGATGGCTTAAACATAATTAGCTGAAGGTTATCTTGGTGTTCGGTTTGTTGCTGTTTCAGTACTGAATGTGGATTGTTTGCTGTGGAGGGGAACCTCAGTGCAATGGGAAAAGGGTAGATAACGATTTTGCACTTCTTAATTTCCCTTAAACGTGTTTATTTTGCGGGTAAGCGAGCAGGCTAGCGGACGTTTCACGCCTATGATATTTGCAGGACACAACGTTACTCGAGCGTTAGTTTGTCGCTTGGTTACTGTGAGCCCGAATAAATACACATGTAAATGTAGCGTATTTACATTTCAGCTGAATGTTTAGGCATGGCCTGTATATGCCCAGATAGCCTCGATTTGGTGTTAAAATGTGATGGTACAGGCGTTTAGCCGGTTGTGTGGTATTAGCCAGCTAGCGTGTGCCTGTAAACGCCAGCCAAGTGATTTGAGTAAGGCCAGATTGCTTTGCTCTGGGATTTGAATTGTGGAGGTAAAATGCTTGTGTCAAAGGCAGGAGACAGTTGGTCTTGGGTTGACACGCGAGTCGAGATCTGATTGGCTCTTCATCCTGCGCTCATGGCCATTTATAATTTCACATGATGTAACACAGCAACAATTCCTCATTAGTTAATGTGCTTCATCTCCACATATTCCTGCAGTTAATCTGAGTAACGTTTCATGCACTTATTAAATCACAGAAATGCATAGTTATGAGCAATTTGTGTCATGCATCTGTAATTGAAATAATTATTTGAGATCAGCTAACAATTCTGGGTTTTGACATTGTGCCTTTTTAGATCTTCTCTTCTTTTATACAGTTTTTCTTTCTTTCTTTTTTTTTTTAAACAAAAAAATGTATTTATTATTTATGCAATGCATAATCAACTTGGACTAAATAAAAATAAATTTTTTTTTAGCAGTTTCACACTATCCTGCAGTGTTTCTGAGCATCCTTCTAATATACACATCCAGTTATCTTGGACCTAATGATGGTAACTACTGACAATTCTCATAGATCTGCCATGGGTAAATAATATTATATTGTAATAGCAGTAACACATCTGTGCTTAAACTTGTTTGAAAATGTGATTATGATTTTAAAAAAACAACAAAACTACAACAATCTTTCTATAGACCCTTGTAAATACACTACGCTATATAATCTGAGGTTTTTTTACCGGTTAAATTTTGCGGTCTTGCTGTTGTGAAGGCTGTGTTGTGATGAAATTGTATAGGGTCAAATGAAATTATAAATGAGCTTGAATAAATTTCACCAGCAGTTTCACTATTAAAATTAATCAACTTCATCTTTGACATATCTGTTGTAAACCCCACATCTGATCGCAGTGTGTGTGTGAAATGGAGTACAACAATTTCGTAACTAAAACTTACTTGATATCCAGTTAATCTAAGTCCATATCATATGTACCTGCAAAGATTCATAATATAGTAATATAATCTAATAATATAGTATAGTAAGGGGGGGTGGCTAGAAGAAATAATTGCTTAAAAAGGAGGTGCTGTATAGTGATAACTGTATATTGTGGTGCTTTCTGTAGGCTTTTCACATCGTTTGTGTGTATATAAGAAACACGTCAGACAATTTTTGAAGTCATTTGGGAAGTATGCCTTTTCAAGGTGTTTTTTTTTTAAGCTGTTTGTTTATATTCACTGGGGATTTAGTTGTTGGTGTTGTGGTTGTTGTTATTATTATTATTATTATTATTATTATTATTGATGTTTAAGAGGGTATGTTGGGCGTGTCTTATGTATATTACATGGAAATAAGGTACTAGTGGGCGAGAACCTGTTTCCACACAGCTGAAGTGGATTCATCTGCTGCTCTAAAATCAGTACTAATTTTGATGTCTTACAGTAGATTCATGAATTTGATGATGCTGGTTTGTTTGTGTATCATTCCGTGTACCCAGATCTCCGCTTTTATACAATGTTGATTATTAAAGCTGTGTCAGGCAGTATAGTTCTGCAATTGGCTGTTATATGATGGTTGAGATGCTCTCTTATAGTGAATGTCAAGCACAGTAACTTAATCAACATGTACTGCGTTTAATTTCCTTATTTATATAATAAATTATGATAATTGTGTGCCATAACAAATTAGCACATATTTTAGAATAGTCATTATAATCTATCTTTATCTGTTTTCGCATAAACGTTATACAGCTGTTACAAAGATGTTTTGCTTGTTGTCAGACAGGGCAAGTATATTGAAATTGTCAGTACATGTATTCTCAAGCCTTGTTTTAATCACTCTAGTAGTCAAGTTTATATTTCTTTAAGTATTCTATGTCTCTTAAATTATGGTCTTCTTATCCTTCTTATCATATATGGCAATATATTGGGGCAATTATTAATGGGATATTTAGCTAATAGTTGTATTTAAGTATAGCTGTGCTCACATGACTGCAGCTGCAGGTTTTCTATACAAATGCATCTCTATTTAGTGTCTGTTTGTATTGTAATATTGCCATATCAGAACTGCAAGTGTTGCATAGCCAATGTTAGTAATACACAATAATGTGGTGATTTGTGAAAAGTCGATTGTCCTGCTCTGAAATAGTAGAATCCATTTTATAAGGGCTTTGTAGTACACTGTAAATGTGAGTTTCATGTGTATCAGTAGACCTCTCTATCAAATCCTAAGATATTCTTATAATTTTAAATGCAACCTGTTTTTTTTCTGTTTTATCAAGCAAATCCAACATTTCTGCCATGTTCTAATAGGGTTTTTGTTTGTGCTTTTCCGCAGCTTTGCTAAATTGTTTTTTAAAAGTCATTTTAATTAGACACTAAATAGTTGTTGAGCTGGCCCTCATTTCACTGCCTCTCATTCATTAACCTTATACTGGTGTGCTGCTCGTACCAATTAGGAGCTTTTCCATTGCTAAGCAGGTTATTATTATTATTATTATTATTATTTTATTTATTTATTTTTAATAGAAACAGTGTTTTCACATGTGTTTTTTGAATGTTTCAATTAATATGCATGTTTGTTAATTTTTAAATAATATCTAGTTAGAGATGAGTTGTGGGATTTGTTTGTTTGATCAGTAGGATTCTTCATTTATAGGGTGGTTATAGTTTATTTTAGTTTATGCATATTTTTGATCCTAACACTTATCCTCTTCGATTTTATTTACATGATCTTTATAATCCTTTCAAATGCGTATAAAAAGATGTCATAGTGAGAGAGGTCAACAAATTATTTCCACAAAATGAGTATTAAGGAGGCTTCTCAAATTGTCTGCACAAAAACATTACTGGAAGTTCAGCTTGCATAATGGTGCACTCCAACTGCTGTCACAGAGATCGACAGCTTGTGCACGATCTCTTTGACATAGCTATGACAATCATTTAGCTTTTTGATATCTTTGAAGACATGCTGAGTTTTACCAGTCAAACTCAGTGTACAGTACACACCAGATTTAGCATGCAAACAGATCCTCTTTGTTCACCTTTATTATTTGTGCATATCCGTCAGCACAGACAAATTGCTAGCTGTTTTTTTTGTATGATGCCATTTTAGCCATTGCACTGTGGGAACCTCTAGCCATACTTGTGTATATACAAGTGTGTTTCTTTGTCAGGGCTAATCAACTATCTTTTTTGATTAGATTGCTTTTAAGTTGCTTTTTTTTATTGCGCCATATAGCTAAGGATGCATTATGGCAGCCGTTATCACATATTTACATTTTCAGATATTCAGCTGTTTGCTTAGTGAAAATGTTGAAATATTAAAACAAATGTAACAGGATTGTGCTTGGTCTGTAACATGTTGAAATTAATTTTTTTCTTTTTCACACTTTAGGGGTGTGTTTGTTTAAAGAGTAATGTAGAATTCCTAGAAATAACGTGCTGGAATCTTAAATGTCATATATTAATATATATGAGTGTATGTTTTTTATATATATATATATATATATATATATATATATATATATATATATATATATATATATATATATATATATATATATATATATTTATTTATTAATTTTTAAATTTAATAAATAATAATTTGTGTTTCTAATTTATATTATTGTTCCAGATTTCATTATCCTTCTAGTAGGTACATTCGGTAGCTGATTCACTCGGTTTGTTGTTAGTTTATCACAGGTAGCTGTGTAATTGTTGGTCCTGTGTTCTGGAGATACTCAGTGGTGTGTGATGAGAGCAGTGACTGCTGTGCTGTATGGTGTCCTCAAGTCTCTCGCTTCATATGTTGGTGTGCCAGTGCCCTCCCCATCCCCCACAGCCAATCAAAGAGCCAGGCCAGCTTTGTCTCCTGCCAAGAGAGCCTTGCTTTATCTTATGCAGATTAGCCATGTGCTGCTTTTATTTATTTTATTTTTCAATTTGGACTCTGGAAAATGTCAAGAGCTGCTATGGCTCAGCCTTTTAAAACTGGGGTTGTTTATCAAAGGAGGCCTTCTGTCAGTCCTGTTGGGAAATAAAAACTGCTTATATAAATAAATACTAAGGCTGGGCAATATGACTAATATCGATATTGTGATGCATTGTGCTATAGTATCATTTTTCTGAGATATTGTGGCTATCAGTATTTTTACATTTAAAGCTTTTTTTTTATAGACATTAAATAAAACATGATTGAACTTCTCTTTTGCTGGCAGCTAGTCAACAAACCTGTATTTTGTGATATAATTTTTGTAGAAACGTCTTAAAGTAGTATTTGATGATTGTGTTTGATCGCTGAGCCCAATAAACATGCTTGTTTATTCGTAGACTCTTACCTATATATTATTTTAAAATGAACAATTATTGTGTTTTTGTAGTGAGTTAGAATTGTTTTTGGGCCAAGTGTAAAACTGTATGTTTACTGATTAGTCCATTCCAGGTGATGAAGTGGCACTGTGCACCAATTTTTTAAATAGTTGTGAAGAATTTGACATCTGACTCTTGTGTGGCTTTCATTCAAATAACATTGCAAATGTCTCCGGTTTTGACCTTAGTTTTGTGTGATCTTATTATATGATGTGTGACTTTTCTCACTATTGTGTTAAAGTTGATCTAATTTAACATGGATGAAATGTTCTATGCGAAAAAGACATTTTCTAATAACTTTTGCTATTCTGCTTATTTCAGTTCAGCATTTGTAAAATTTTGAACCGGAAGTATTTCTCGAGTTGGTCTGAAGGAAGATGGATCTATTCGAAAATCTATCCCTGGTCCGTGTGCATGTCTATACGGTCTACCCTAAGTCACATTGCAGAACATTCCCAGCTAATTCCGTTATGGCTCATGTCATTCATTCGATGCCAAGAATGCTTGGGGAAGCCAACTTGGCCCAGGCTCAAACAAAAGTACAGCTGGGATGTGTTAAATATTCGGCAGCCTGAGCCATTGGAAATGAGTTATATATAGCACTCTTGACTTCCTTAACTAAGGCAGAAAAAGGTAACACTCAGGTTAATAACCGTGGGAAGTTTTTCTGTTTTCTGTGCCTACCCCACACTGTTTTTTTTTTCACTTACACTTCGGTTGTTGCTCTTGCTGAATTTAAATTTTTTCCCCCTACTGGCCATGGTATCTATACCTGCTAAAAAGCAGGTATTTAAACAAATGCATAATGAGTATTGGCATATTTTGCCATAATTTTCTTAACATTTATGAAGTATTTTTACTTTCTTAATCTTGTTTTTTGTAGGATTTGAGCAAGGCACTAACGTTTCGACTAGCGAAAATAGTTATCTGATTGCTTCAAACTAGTTTAGGTTTTGCCCGACAAAAATGTTCATTTCTGTGTATTAATATGGGTGGCACATTGGTGCAGTTTCTGCTTCACAGCTCCACAGACTTGGTTTGATCCTGAGCTGTGGTTTCACACGTTTTCTCTGCGTCCTTGCTGGTTTCCTTCAGGTTCTATAGTCCCCTCCCACCTTGAAAAATGTTTAATATAGTTGTGAAACATGACCCATGTTCCTGGGGGGAAAAAGATCAGGTTTCACCAACCTGACCACAAACCATGTATAGTAAAACTTCCCTCAGGTGTGTGTGATGATGAAATATATATAAATATATATTATATAATATTATATATATATATATATATATAATAAAATATACACACATACATAAATTGCCACGTTGCCCATCTCCATTTGAAGTCAGTCCTGAGATTTAGTGGCAGACTAGAAGCCTTTGAACTACAGTTTATTTCTGTAGAAGTAGCAGGTTCTGGGTTCCAGCTATATTTGTTGAAGGTGGTTAGCTGAGTAAACATTCATCTTGTGCTTCCTTTTGAATAGAGGATCTTGAAAAGAGAGATGAATTTGATTCTAGAGGTTGGAGAGGAGCTGACCGTCCTATACACTAGGGTGTATAAGTAAAACTTATACACCCTAATTTAGTTGATGGGTTAAAGCAAAATGGTCATTACCTGCATTTGAATCCTGTCGCACTTCTTGAGTTTTCTCGTTTTACTATAGTGAAATTTACATGACATGTTCCCCAATCACATCTATGTTTGTTCTCCAGACTCCGGGCTCTATGGATCAGATGGGGAAGATGCGAGGCCAGCCGTATGGAACGGGCAGCCCGTACTCCCAGCAGCCCCACCAAGGACCTCCAGGAGGCCAGCAGGGTCCTGCATATCCAGGCCAGGGTTATGGGCCTCCTGGCCCTCAGAGATACCCCATGGGCATGCAGGGTCGTATGCAGTATGGACAACAGGTCAGTGTTTCATAATACATAATGAAGTTTTGAGGAAAGCAGGCATTGTGGGTGCAGAGCATCCAGATACTTACTGTGTGCAATTATATTCAGGTGGATAAAGTTAAGAAATTGGTAATTTCTGTTGTTTTTGTTATGATGCCTCTCTTGATGAACTTGGAATGTAAGTTCTTTGAAGTTGGACCTTTGCTGCAAGGCTACTATGCCATAATGTAATAGACAAGATAACTTTTCTGCAGTTATAAATGGAGAAATGTTATTGAAGAAGACAGCTCTGTATAGCAACGAAGCGTTTCCTTAAAAAGACTGTGATAAATTATGCAATTGATTGCTCACTATCCATCATGGCAGTTATCATCTTAACTTAGTTTGTATGAGAAATAAAAGGGTTTTAATAAGTAATTTTACAAATCCATCAAGCCTACTTTGTCTCTAATGAGTATGGTACTGCTCATTTGTGTAGATGGCATACGGACAGCAGGGACCAGGTGGTTATGGACAGCAGGGGCAGCAGCCTTATTATAGTCAGCAGGGCCCGGGCTCTCACCCGGGTCAGCAACAGTCACCGTATCCTCACCCTCCCCAGCCATCTGCCCCTCACGGGCAGGGTGGCCATCCATACCCACAGCCCCACATGCCTCAGCAGTCCCAGGGGCCACTGGGAGCACCCCCACCAGGGACATCCCAACCCCAACCTCCCTATTCTCAGCCCCCTACACCACAGTCTACTCAGTCACCGTACCCTCAGCAGCAGACTCCCCAGTCACAGCCTCTTCCGCAGGGAGCCCCTCAAGCTCCTCCAGCATCACAGGCCCAGTCCAACTATACTCACAGCCAAGGTGCGCAACAACCACCATCACAGCAGACCCCGCAAGCACCTACGCCAGCCTCACAGCAGCCCACAGTGCAGGGGCAGCCATCCTCATACTCCCAGAGTCCTTCGCAGCAGCAGTCTTCTTATCAGCGTTTTCCTCCTCCTCCTCAGGTAATTTGGGAGTTTACAGTCCACTTATGCTAGGAGATGCATTTTCTCCTGCCAACTGGCTGACACATCCTAACTGCATTCCTTCTAGAAAGGTTGTCTCCTGCTGGTTTAGAAATCGTGCCACTTGGTGGCCCTTTAAAGATGGTGTGAATTGTCCTAAATGTTGTGAGCTTTTTGGACATGCAAAATAAGTATATCTGAATGTTTAGTTCTAAATCAAGCTTTTTAAAGGCTCCTTTTAAATAATACTTGAGTTGGCAGTCCAAATGTGTTAAATAATAATTTTTATAAAATGTATAAATAATATAAAATAATTCTTGAAATGAAAGTCATAGATATTCTCATTTGATTGAATTAACTATTGAATAAGCCTGATGAATATCTATTAAAATACATGAAATACTTTGAAATAATGGATGCATGTCATGTGCTTTTTAACTCTGCTTGTTCCTTGAATGTATGAAAGTTATTCAGCATTCATATCTTCTATCATATCATTCATGTCCACTAGGGGATAGAACACAGCCAATGAAATGAAAGTTTCCCTGTAAATCGAATGGCTAGAAGAGGCAGAGTACTTCATTAATTAGTGTTTTGTGCTCATGCTGACAAGTGAAGCAGTGCACTTGGACTCTTCTGTCTCCTTGCACAGACTTGAAGTTATTTTTCTGCAGCACTTTCCACATGCTTTGTGCTCATTATTGCAGTGCATTGGAGCGATGCCAGCTTTACAGTTGGATTAAACAAGTTTATTGAAAGCAAGAGCGGACAAATCTTCCATTTATTAGCTAGCCCACTGGGCAAATAAAAGGTCCAATATTTTTGTTCTGTTCCATGTTTAGAATGCCATTTAGTTGCTTGGGTTCATCAGCACTTCCTTGAATCAGAAGAGATCTGTCATTATGGAAATATTTGCAAGTACTTGGAAAAAATGGAGCTTTTATGTATACATCTATTTAAACTTCTTGGTGCTTGAAGTAATCGCTATATTTGCATGTGTGCTCACTTTCCAGGAGATTTCCCAGGAATCATTCAGCTCACAGTCCAGTGCTACTGCCTCCAGTCAGCCTGTGGCCTCCACTAAGAGCTCCTCTGAGGACATGCAGGGGCGACCCTCCAGTCTACCTGTAAGTCTCCTTTCATTGCCTTATCTCACCCCGCTCATGTCTTGAGGTTCTAGCATGTTTGACAGAGTTATCAGTGTAATTTAAGTATGCAGCGTGAAATCTGTCGAATTTCCACCTGAGGCGAGTTCTGTTTCTGTCTAAACAGTTACAAACTGTGAGACATCATTAAGGAACATCCTCATTAGCTGCTGTGTCAGCTTAGGGGATTCCTAATGCCGCTGCAGTGTCTTTCGGTTCTTGCATTAATCGTGATGATGGTTATTAGAATCCTCAGAAGTATATCTCAACTCAGAATGGCCTCTATTGATTTCTTTCTTTTCTTAATTAAATGGATTTGAATGTTGAAGGCTAGAGACAGACGACAGATGTTTTGAACACCGAAGCTTAGACAGATGGAGTGAACTTGTCTGCGCTGATTCAGCACATCTGCACTTTACCACTGTAGCCATGGCAACCTTGGAATGCTTTTTGTTTGGTGGTTTTTTTTTGTTTTTGTTTTTGTTTTTTCTCTATTTCTCTCTGTACTTCATCTTCAAGTTGACATAAGACCAGTGGCATGGTTCTGCTTGCTGTGTGTGAATCATCAGTAGTATTTTACTTGATACATGTGTGGGGAAAATGTCATTTAAGAAATAAAGATTTATAATTTATAATAAATATATAATTTATAAGAATAAGGAAAAAAAAACCTTTTGATTTAACAGTAGTTGATAAAGTAAGCTGCAATATAAGAGAAATATTGTTTAAAACATTCTGAATGTTTCAGAATGAACATTCTTCATTCTTTACAAAAAATGTTTGTGTTTGTGCATGTACTTGCATTTCTGACCTTTATCCCCCAGAACTTTTTCCTTCCCCTACCAGATTATACTCTTCAAATATTGCAATTTTATTCTTAGGGTAAATGATTTTACATGTAAATGATGTGCTTATGGTTTTTAAATCGCGGTGTGCTGTTGATGCTTAATTGTGTTCATCAGTTAGACTTAGATTACTGCTCTTTTTACTGATAAATCCCTGTTTTTTGAATGTTATTGGTGTATATTTTGGTAATTTTTGGATAAAAAGCACAATCCAGATAACAAATGTAAAAACCTAAGGTTTTGAGAAACAATAGATACTTAAATAGACCTGATGATGAAATGGGGTATATTTTGTGCTAGCATTAGAATGCTGTCTAGACATGTTATTTGCTATTATGGGTTATTGGCCAAAAATAATTAGCTAGTTATCTGTGTGTGGAACACCCATTTTTAAGCAGTGGTCATATCAAATGCAAAAATGGACCTGGTGAAAAAACCCGGATGCGGTATGTGATGGAGATTCCTTTCTGGGTGTAGTTAATATCGCATTTCCTACTGTTTCACTTTGCACAGAATACTTTTAGATGCATTTTAATTATGTGAAACTTGGAAGCATGTGCAATAGAAAATTAGTGGATCTTTGGGGCTGTGTGTTTCTGGAAGGACTAATTATTCATCCTGTTTTATACAACAGCAGTATACACCAATCAGCAATTACAATAAAACCACTGACAGCTGAATTGATTAACATTAGGGCTTTTCACACTTGAATTGTTAACCCTGGGTCATCCTAAACCCCAGATAAACGGAATCCTGGGTTATCTATAATCACGTTTCACACTGCTCATACGATACCTAGGGTTAACTGTTAATCCTGGGTATTCATTAACAGAGCTTTCACACTGTACATTCCTAAACCCCGGGTTAACGTTCTTATTTGCATATTTGCGGTGTCACCGTCACTGATTGGACGAACAGCAGGTAACCTGTTGCTTTTTTTTGCGGCTTTTCCCGCGTCTTGCCAGTTATAAAAAATAAAAAAAAATGCTGTAAGAATAATGCTGTTTCATCACTCCAGTTCACACGATTTCCATCTTTTGACATTTTCTTACTTTTCTCTAATGGCTGCTGTTTACACGACGTGCGGTTCCTGTTACATGAGCCTCGCTGCTCAATTTCTGATTGGCTGTCTGTTGCCAAGTGTCCAGCAGCAACAAGCAAACACCGCTCTGTTTCACACTGAACAAACTTAGCACCACAATGCGGGGTTAACACCGCAAATGCAGTGCTTCATAACCCCAGGTAAAAAGCTGTGCTCACACAAAATTTCAAATTACACTCAGAACCGTTTCTTTACCCAGGGTTAAAAGCAGTGTTTAGAATGACTATAATTTACCCGGGGTTAAGCGCAGTGTGAAAATGCCTACTGTTTGTCTAGTACAATATCACCTGGGATGGATGGGGATATTGGGCAGCAGGTGAACTCTTAGTACTTGAAGTTGATGTGTTGGAAACAGGGAAAATGGGCAAGTGACAGGATTTGAGCGACTTTGATGAGCCAAATTGTGATGGCCAGACGACTGGGTCAGAGCATCTCCAAATACTTCTGTTTCTTGTATGCAGTGGTTAATGCAGATGAACTGCAACAGTGTCATGGGTGCTCAAGGCACATTTATGTGCTTGGGCATCAGAATTGGGCCATCGAACAGTGGAAGAAGGTGGTCTGGTCTGATGAATCATGTTTTCTTTTACATCATCTGGATAGCCGGGTGCGTGTGTGTCCCTTGGAGAATATATGATGGCTGTAGGATGCACTCTGGGAAGAAGGAAAGCTGGTGGAGCAAGTATGATGGTCTGGGCAGTTTTCTGCTTGGGGAAACCACAGATCCTGGCTTTCATGAGGATGTTACTTTGAAATATACCACCTCACTAGCATTGTTGCAGACTAAGTACACTCCCTCATGGCAACATTATTCCTCTTTTCTGCAGGATAATTCACCCTGCCACACTGCAAAAATGGTTCTGAATAATTTGAGGAACATAAAGAGTTCAAGGTATTGACTTAGCCTCCAAATCCCCAGGGTCTCAATCCGATTGAGCATTTGTGAGATGTGCTGGACAAACAAGTACGATGGAAGCCCCACCTCACAGCTTGCAGGACTTAAAGATCCAATGCTAACATCTCAGTGGGTCAGAGCTGTGCACGTGGGGGACATGCACAATATTAGACAGGCGGTTTTAAAGTTATAGCTGATCGTTGTGTGTGCAGGCATGCATGTTTTTTATTGTTTAGCCAAAGTTAAAAATTTGTCATGAATGTGTTAAGTGCTAACCTATTTAACATGCAACAGCACATTGCAAGGATTATTTAACAGAATGTCGTGTTACACACAAACAACTAACTTGCCTGTTAAGGATGCACTAAACCACTGCTTTTCTACCAGGACCACATATCTGATTTTATTTCATCTCTGCAGAGAAATCTAACGGAGAAAACTTGGTGTAATAACTGCTTTATGCAAAAGTTAACTAGTAGTCTGTGGCCCTGTATTTGTGACTAATAAATGAGGTTCCAACTGAATTCCCTATTTCATTCATTAATGGTCCGGCTAAACCATCTTTTAATTGTTGTATGTCTGTTCTTTTTAAGATCGAAAATTTCTAAGATCTCATGTGGTGATCACTTGTCTTTTATTTTGTGTATAGGATCTGTCAGGCTCTATTGATGACCTGCCCACTGGTACAGAGGGTGCGCTCAGTCCTGGTGTTAGTACATCTGGAGTGTCTAGCAGTCAGGGCGAGCAGAGCAACCCAGCACAATCTCCGTTTTCCCCTCACACCTCCCCGCATCTACCAGGCATCCGTGGCCCTTCACCCTCCCCTGTTGGCTCACCTGCTAGTGCAACAGCATCCCGCTCTGGACCTCTCTCTCCAGCAGCTATGCCAGGTATATATCTATCTATTTTTAGTTTTGCATTTTGCTCATTGTAAGCTTTAGTTTTTAGTAATCTGTTTAGTATTCTACTTATTTATTTATGTATAATTTCATTTTTTTTCCCTCAGGAACCCAGATGCCTCCTCGGCCCCCTAGTGGTCAGTCTGATGGTATTTTGCACCCTGGTATGAATCAGCCTGGCATGGGCCAGGACAGAGGTGAAGCCTAGTTTGGTGATATAGATTGATATTATTCCTCTTGCTTTTTATTTACTTACTTTCTTTCTTCTGTTTTTTAAAACCCAGGATTCATGCAAAGGAACCAAATGCCACCTTATGGTTCTCCCCAGTCTGGCTCTGCGTTGTCGCCACGCCAGTCGTCTGGAAGTCAAATGCATGGTGGAATGGGACCTTTTCAGCAGAATAACTCAATGGGCAGCTATGGGCCTCAGGGTGGCCAATATGGCCCACAAAGTGAGCAGTTCAAAGCTAATAACCCAGTTTTAAAGTTGGTGTTGGCAGTTCAGAACAAAAACCCAAAGTTTTATACACACAAATAAAAGGAACAAATTGATGGCCTTGACTTGTTGAAGCTTACATTTACAATAAACTACACATGCAATAAAGTTTTCAAAATTCACTGAACAGACATCCATTAATATATATGATTTTTAAATGGGGCAAAATAGATCACCATCTTTTCATTTTTAAATAATTCCTCATTTCCATCTTTTGAATATTGTATAAATTTAGCTAGCATACTACCTTGAACTCTGGACTACATATTACTATGTGTTTATCTGGTAGGTATTTTCAAATCATGCAAGGATGTAGATAGTTATATGATCAAGATAATGGGGCATTGGTGCTTTTGCAAAACTAAAACTGCCAATAATTTTTTCACAGATTATGCTTTCTTTTCATTAATTAAGTTTATACTCCTAGTCATGTATTGGAAGCTAACGTTTAAAAGCTTAAAAGTCCAATTTACTAGTATGAAAAGTATTACTATGGTAAACTTACTGAGGTAAAGTTAAAATCTAAAAGCATAGGGGTAAAAAAAAGTTGGGACATGAATAACTCATCTTTTGGGACTTTAGCTTGGTCTTGCTCTTTCTCTGTCTTGCTCTTTGAGAGCCCAGTAGATCACAGTGCGGCTATTTTTAGTCTGGGTGAAAAGAGGCAGATGACGTAGCACAGCCCACGTCAGTTGAGCTGCCACTATGACTAGGTGCTACAGAAGCACTCCAGCCTGCTAGTATACTGAAGGCCCTGTAAGCCACTAGTGGGACATGATGTGTAATTATGTGAATTTTTATGAAACTAAGACATAATTAAGAAATCATTTATGAAACTGAGTCATAACCCTTAATTGTTTCGTTTAATGTTACGAATATAGCTTTATTGAGATTTCATTAATTTTTCTGCCAAACGAGGGGCACTAAAGCAGAATAGCTATATTGGACCCTCTCATGAGCCTAGCAAATGAAATTAAGGGGAGGTGTAGGTAGTGCTACTTCAGAAATAGCTGTGTGAGGAGGTCATGGACAGTGTTTGGATATTGCTTAATGTATACTGCATTTACTAGTATCTTTTATTAATGTCTTTCCTTTATCTGCAGGTTACCAAAGGCAACCAGGTTATGGTGGCATGCCCAATGCAAACTACCCAGGCCCTGGCATGGCAGGATCTATGAATCCTATGTCTGGGCAGGGAGCAGGACCACCTTTTACTGGAATGCCACCTAGTAGGATGCCACATGGACAGATGGGTGGGCGTCCTTATGGTCCTAATATGGGGCCCAACATGGGTCCTAACATGGGCCCCAATATGGGCAACATACCCCCACAGGTTGGATCTGCGATGTGCCCTCCACCAGGCCTCAACAGGAAGCCGCAAGAAGCAGCAGCTGCTATGCAGCATGGATCTACTAATTCCATACACAACAGGTATGTTGATCAAGGTTGAGCCTAAGCACCAATATGCTTGATAAATTTGATCATGGTGTAGTACCATCATTTACTGTTGTTGTAGTTTTGTAGCAGTGAACAACTGTATATAGTTAAAGTGTTTCTTTGCTCCTAGTTATAGGTCATGTGTACCTCAGGGCTATGTGGTTCATAGTTGGCCTACTTTAGGTTAAAACTTTATTCTAGTGGCTCCCATGATACAAAATACAGTGTGAACCTTTCCTGGACTAGGATTACCAGGACCCAGTCCTAGTGCCTGGAGAGCATCCGGTGACTGGGCCAGCTACATAACCCTATTGGGCATTGCCTGAAATGGCACCATGGAGCCATCTTGTGGATTCACCACCTGTAAGATGAAGAGTAGGGGGGTCAGGTGCAATGCCAGTCAGGCAACCGATGTGTGATTGTGGTTTTAGATGGACTAGATCCTGCAAACTGGTGTTTTTTAGACTCGGTCTCGAGAGGGGATGTCAGAATGGCTAGAGCAATGCTTGGGTTTAGAAGGTCAGAATCTATGACTGGACAAAGGATTGGACACCTTCAGGCTCTTGACTGCGTGGCGGAATCCAAGACTGGCATTTTGTGACTTTTAAACTGTCAGTGGTTGAACAGGAACCATATCATCTTGTTGTATGATTACATGAGGGTTTGTTATTCTGTGTGTGAATAATACCATAATTCTTAAGTTTGAGTATTTTGCATTGTTTTTTCTTGCAGGATGCCTGGTTACCCCAACATGTCTCCTGGTATGATGGGCTCAGGACCGCCATATGGGCCCTCCATGAACAATATGCCAGGAATGATGAACACCCAGGGACCTCCCTTCCCTATGGGTGGAAACATGCCAAACAACAGCAGTGGTATGCAACTATGTATATTTTTATCTATATAATTTTGTTAAAATATGAGTGGGTATTTTGTAGAATTATAATTGGTAATCCCTTGACATTGTCCTATTTTTTTTGTTTCTAGGTATGTCCCCTGGTCCCGAATTTAGTATGGATGGGAAACTCAACCAGGCACAGAAAATGAATAACAAGGCTGAAGGGACACCCAAGTCAGACTCCAAATCCAAGGTTTGCTTCCCAGCAAAAGACACATTTTTTTTTTCCTGCTGAACTCTAAAGCAACACACAATCTACCATTTAAAGATGAAATCCATCTTTCAGTCCTACAGTAGCTAGTGGTGTCATAGGATTCATAGGATTTGCCATCATTGGATTTATTGAGACAACTAGTTTATTTTTAACAGTGTGGTTCAAACCATAGCATCAGTCAACCAGACTGCAGGAACCAGACTGTTAAACTGACCCATAAAGCATAAACATTTGTCATTTATGAATGCAAGTAGGATTTGTCCGTGTTGATGTATTTCTGATCAGTAAAGTGTTTTCTGAGTATTTATTTAGCTTGAAATGCCCCGCAGTCAATGCTTCTTTGCAATTTTGTTTGTTTAATTATATTCAGTGTGAAACCAAACCAAACTGCAAGTGACAAGAAGTATTTCGCTCGGATTTGGACACTGCAAAGAATAATGGATTTGTAATTCCTCTTTAAAATCTTTATACACCTAGAAGTCAAGCTCTTCTACAACAACCAATGAGAAGATCACTCGTCTGTATGAGCTTGGTTCTGAGCCTGAAAGGAAGATGTGGGTGGACCGTTATCTAGCGTTCACCGAGGAGAAGGCAATGGGCATGAACAACCTGCCTGCTGTGGGCCGCAGGCCCCTCGATCTCTTCCGCCTCTACATGTCTGTCAAGGAAATTGGAGGTCTCACACAGGTGAGAGCACTAGCAGGTAGTGAGGCATCTATCCTCACATAAACTTGAGCAGACATGATGAAGAATGAGAGACTTTATCGGGCTAATAATTACCTCATATTTCTGCTTGCAGGTCAACAAGAATAAAAAGTGGCGAGAGCTTGCAACTAGTCTGAATGTTGGCACATCCAGCAGTGCAGCTAGCTCACTAAAGAAGCAGTACATCCAGTGTCTCTATGCTTTTGAATGCAAGATTGAGCGTGGAGAAGATCCACCACCTGACATCATGTCTGTGGATAACAAGAAGAATCAGGCTAAGGTCCAGCCACCCTCCCCAGGTATAGGCGAATTTCCCAATGTTAATTATTTTGTTGCAAAAATGTGTGTGTATATATACATTTTATTTATATATTAAAAAATTATCTACTCTCTTTTAAATTATGTTCCTTTCTTAAATTTCTCTTGTTCTTCCTTTTTGTTATGGTCCAGCTGGATCTGGTTCCCTGCAGGGACCCCAGACCCCTCAGTCCACAAGTAGCTCTATGGCTGAGAGTGGGGATTTGAAGCCTCCTACTCCTGCTTCTACCCCACATAGCCAGATGCCCTCAATGCAAAGTGGCAGGTGAGTTCAGGCCATTTGTTGGGTATCGTAGGCAGTTCATTTTATTTGACTGAACAACTACTTACCTGGTGTGTTTCATAGGAGCAGTGTGAACCTTCAGGATCCATTTGCTGATGGCAATGACCCAGCCTTTTCTAGGAGAAACACCATGACTCCCAACTCAGGCTACCAGTCTGGCATGAGCACTCCAGAGATGCCTGGCCGCATGGGTCCTTATGAGCCCAACAAGGACCCATTTAGTGGCATGCGTAAAGGTATGAATGTTTAGTTTGGTTTGGTTTGAGTTTGATTTGTGGTGTGGTGGTGTTTTTTTTTTTTTTTTTTTCCATTTGTTGTCTGAAAATTGTTTACCTATGGAACATTTGAAATTCTATGATGGTCACATCAGAGATTAGGACCATCAGAGACCGTAATTTTTTGGTTTGATGAATGGATTCATATAGATGAGCATCTTGCTGTTGGGCAAAATTATAAATTATTTAATCTTTATTACTGTTTTTGTTTGATGATTCAACATGAATACATGCCTTCTAATGGTAAAAGAAGGTTAGTTTAGCTTTGATTCATCTGGAGTCATAAAGTCACTGTGATTACACTAAGGTACAATACAAAGGCTTTAAGCATTAGTGACTAATTTGAAACGAACAAAAAAAATGTTTTGTTTACCACAGAATGAATTTTACCACAAACAAAAGTGCTTTGACAAAATGAAAGCCTTTTATATGATTTCTTGTGTACCTTTTTTTGCCAGTGATGCTGTTAGTGTGGTAAGTCAGACCGTTTGATTTAAAAAAAAATTTATTTATTGTAGTTGGGGAGCCTTTCATGGCTGGTGGACAGGGTCCCAACAGCAACCTTGGAGAGCAGTTTAACCGTGGACCAGGAGGTCCAATTGGGAATATGCCCATGGGACAAAGGCAGCAGTATCCTTATGGAACAGGCTATGAGAGAAGGTAAAATCAGAGAAGACCTAAACATCAGGGAAAATATTAGCTATGTGGGCATCTTTTGGGAGAATACAGTAATTTTAGGTTAAATTGCTGGTTTTGTATATGATATTATTTTAATCTGTATTTTATTATTATTTTTGTCTCATTTTATAGGCCAGAATCAGGGATGGGCCCAGAAAACAATATGGGACCTGGAGTACCACAGCCAAACATGATGCCTTCCAATACCGACACTGGGATGTACTCGCCGAATCGCTACCCATCGCAGCAACAGCGGTCAGTTTCCTTTTTATAGTAATTAAAGCTGTGACGTGTCTTTTAAAGAATGTATTTGATCAGACAGCTGCTTTGTGCTTAAAATTGATTTTAACACATAATGTCCTTTGCAGGCACGATTCCTATGGTAATCAGTATCCTGGCCAGGGTGCGCCTCCTGGTGGCTCGTACCCAAATCAGCAACCAGGAATGTTTCCACAGCAACAGACTGTAAGTGATTATATTAACTGGGCTGTCTCATATGTAGTTAATTTTTAACATGATATTAGATGTTAAATAGTGGAAGCAAATTGCCTCATAACCACACTAAAATGTGAAATGAACCAAAAATGGCTTTTAAAAACAATTAATTTAAGAAACACCAACTAGTTTTCTAACAGGAAGAGGGTGCACATCATGATGGCGGAGTTTAAAATGGCATGACAAAGCCAAAAACTAATTTTAAACATGCCAGATGTGCCATTAATTTAATTTGTTTTTTCATGTTATTTGTTTCCAACCAGAACTACAAGAGACCAGCGGAGGGAGGCTACCCTCCAGCAAAGCGCCATCATGATGGTGAGATGTATGGCGGGCCATTTGGTGGTCAGCAGCCACAGCAGCAGCCACAGGCTCCACCTAATGCTCCCTCATCGGCTCAGCCAGAAATGTACAACCAGTTCGGCAGCTCTTATCCTGGACCAGAGCGGCGGCCTCCTGGACCACAAAACCAGTTCCCTTTCCCTTTTGGAAGGGACCGCATGCAGCCTGGCTCAGGCCCCAACTCTCAAGGGTCCATGCCACCTCAGATGATGGGCAGCTCCATGCAGTCAGGTCCCGATGGTCCTCAGGCTGGTGTGTGGCAGAGCAGAGGCGAGATGGTCTACCCCAACTATCCAAACAGACAAGGACCTCTTGGTGGTCCTGCTCAGGGCCCGGGATATCATGGCATGAACCGATCTGAAGAGATGATGTCATCTGAGCAGCGTATGAACCACGAAGGGCCATGGCCAGGACAGAGGCAGCCTGCGTACAGCCCAGCTGGGGCTGGGCCGCCCATGAGCCGCCCCCTGCAGTCCAACTATCAGTCTCCCCAAGCCATGCAGAACCACATTCCACAGGTGTCCAGCCCCACTCCCATGCCCCGGCCGATGGAGAGCAGGACATCCCCAAGCAAATCTCCCTACATGCACAGCAACATCAAGATGCAGAAGGCAGGCCCACCAGTGCCCGCATCCCATATCATCCCTTCACCTGCACAGCCTCCAATGATGAGAAGAGATCCTCCATTCCCTGCAGGATCTGTAGAGGCCACACAGCCTGTTCTCAAGCCCCGTAGGAGACTCACCATGAAAGACATTGGTAAGACATTTCCTCTTAGTAGGCTCATCCCTGTGCTTTAAGGTGTGATTGATGTATTTCAAATGCACCACATTGTTTTGCAGGGGGAGGATCTTTTACAGGTTCAAGCACTGATTGTAGATGGCAGACTAGAAAATTTATTAGTCTGGCAAACATAAAGATTTTGTCCGTGATGCCGAGCTATAAATTTCAGTAAATGATATGTTTAATGTTATACTTTTATGTGGTCATAAAGACAATAAAACTGCCAGTATATTTCAAATGACAAAAGTAGAGTTGCATCGGAGTATTACCAGACACGCACCACTTTTGAACTGCTGCCGTAGGATATGTTGTTGCTGCCTTGTTAAAATGTATTGCATGGCTTTAGGTTAAATTATATTATAAGTGAGAACTGGATCTAATGTGTTTCACAGACATGTTGCATCATTAAATGCAACTATAAATAATTTTGTTTAATAATTATAAATAAATGGCTATATAATTGCTATCATTGGGTACAGAACAGAAACACTTTTGTTGTCAGTTTCCAAGCTTTTGTAGTATAGATTATCTCTAGTCTTCATATTGTTGTTTCTTATTCTCTCATCCACCAAGTAGTAATTCAATGTGAAATATTTGTCTTTTCCTAATGTGCGTCTTGTTTCCAGACAACCTTTTTTTCCCTCCAATAATCTGGTGGAATGTTAATTTTACCCAGTTTTATGTTTGTTTTAAATGCACCTTTGACCGTGTGAAACATTTAGAGTAGTTCACTGATTTGAATCTCAAACATTGCACTTCTCAGGTACACCAGAGGCATGGAGAGTCATGATGTCGCTAAAGTCGGGGCTGTTAGCAGAGAGCACATGGGCTTTAGACACCATTAACATCCTGCTGTATGATGACAACAGTATCTCCAACTTTAACCTTATTCAGGTGAGATTTCTCTAAGCAATGCACGAAATTACCCCATTAAGATTAAATCAATTTTCATCAACCTCAGCTTTGTTAATTCTCATCACATATTTGTCTTCACAGCTCCCTGGTTTCCTGGAACTAATAGTTGAGTATTTTAGGCGTTGCCTCATTGAGATCTTTGGCATTCTGAGGGAATATGAAGTTGGTGATCCAGGACAGAGAACCCTACTGGATCCCAGTGCCCTCAAAGAAGTAGAGAATGGTGAGGATGAAGAGGAGCCAGTTGTAATGGGTATGGAGGAAGACGGTGAAACGGAGGAGGAGGGTGAAGGGGAGGAAAACTCATCACAGCAGCATATAGAACGCGTGTCAGCAGTGGAGCTGCAAATAAAGACGGAGAAGAAAGCGGGCGAGTCAAAGAAAGATGAAGAGGGCAAAGTGATGGAAAACATTTTGCCTACAGAACCAAAATCAACAGAAGCACCCCCTCTAGATCTTTGTGTGACTCAGGAGAGGCCAAAACAGGCCAGCAAGTTTGACAAACTTCCCTTGAAAGTGGTGAAAAAGAAGGATCCATTTGTAGTAGACTGCTCTGGCAAGCTCGGGCGCCTTCAGGAGTTTGACAGTGGACTGGTGCACTGGAGTATTGGTGGAGGTGATACTACAGAGCACATTCAGACCCATTTTGAGAGCAAGATTGATTTACTGCAGTCAGGGAACCGGTCAAAGCCTACCCAAACATGTAGAAGGAAAAAAGCATCAGAGAAACTTGATAGTGAGGCGCTTGTAGTCCCCTCATGTAGTGCAGAGCGAAGGAAAGAAGAGGAGCAGACACAACCACAGCAGTCCTCTACCAAACAGTTGAACGATAGCATTTCAGAAGAAAAGGAGGAGAAACCTGCCAATGTCCCTGAGTCATCACTAGAACCAGTATTGCAGAAAGAAGATGAGGAGCCAGAAGGATCGAACCAAGAGGCCAGCAAACCGGTTCTCCCCAACATCAGTTCTTCCTCACAGAGTCAGCACTCTGTCACTGTTCTAGAGGATGAACCTCACAGCAAGGACGAAGCCCCACTAATCACGCTTTCAGACTGGCAAGACTCGCTCGCCCGCCGCTGTGTCTGCGTCTCCAACATAGTCCGCAGTCTTTCGTTTGTTCCTGGCAATGACTTGGAGATGTCCAAGCATCCAGGGCTGCTGCTGCTATTGGGCCGCCTTGTGCTGCTTCATCATTGTCATCCAGAGCGTAAACAGGCCCCTTTAACGTATGAGAAAGAAGAAGAGGCAGACAAGGACATTGGCCAGAAGGACGAATGGTGGTGGGACTGTCTGGAGCTACTGCGAGAAAACTGCTTAGTCACACTGGCAAACATTTCAGGTCAGCTTGACTTTTCCATCTACTCTGAGAGCATCTGCTTGCCTCTGCTTGATGGCTTGCTCCACTGGGCTGTGTGTCCTTCTGCAGAAGCCCAGGATCCCTTCCCTACTCTTGGGCTTAATGCAGCTTTATCTCCTCAGAGACTGGTTCTGGAAACTCTCAGCAAACTCAGTATCCAAGACAATAATGTGGACCTTATTCTGGCAACACCTCCCTTCAGTCGACTAGAGAAGCTTTTTGGGAACCTTGTACGTCTGGTCGGGGACCGAAAGATTGCTGTGTGCCGGGAGATGGCAGTTGTGTTATTGGCCAACCTTGCCCAGGGTGACAGCCTTGCAGCCCGTGCCATTGCGGTACAAAAAGGCAGTATAGGGAACCTTTTGGGCTTCCTTGAGGACAGTTTAGCAGCCACACAGTTCCAGCAGAGCCAAGGGTCCCTGCTACACATGCAGGGGGCGCACTTTGAACCTACAAGTGTGGACATGATGCGTCGGGCTGCTCGGGCTCTACATGCCCTTGCTAAGGTCGAGGAGAACCACTCGGAGTTTACGCTCTATGAGTCGCGGCTACTGGACCTCTCCGTCTCCCCTCTTATGAACTCTTCAGTGTCCCATGTCATCTGTGATGTACTGTTTCTGATTGGCCAGTCATGACAGCTGTGGGGAGCGGTGGCTCCACCTTCTCTGGTTTTTGTTCTCTCCTCTCCTCCTGTGTCCTTGGTGTGCAGGGAATGAAAAGCAGAGAAAAATGACTTTACATCACCCCCTCCTTTTTTTTTTTTATTTATGCAAGGATTTGACCCTTCGGTCCCTTTTTTTGCTGTGTCTCACTTTGGGGAGGTTATCACAAATTAGCTGTGGATCATAAACCAGAGCCTCAAGAATTAAACAAACGACACAAACTGTAAACTCTGCCAACTAACTGATACGGCCAGGGACCCCAGGTTTTATGCGCTGCCCAGTGGGGGAAGGGTGGGTTCCGGTTTTTTTTTTATATCAAAATAAATAAATGAATAAAATAAATAGCAGAGAACCTTTTGACCAAAGTTGCTGTCTCGTTTACAGTGAGTTTGGGGTTAACTGTGCCCTTGCTCTCCACTAAAGGGCGAATTGAGTACACATCTCTGGTATTTGAGTCTGATTAAACGAGTGAACACTTTGTTGGTGTTGTATGTGTTGTGATGCTGCACGTTCAACCCCGAAGGAGCCACTTATCAGCCTTGAGCAGGATACCCTTTCATTGGAAGCCTGTGCAGTAGATTGTAGACGTTTTCTGTACAGCTCTGTAACCCTTTTCCTTATGACTGTAGACACTGCAGCACTGTTTCATGTGGAGAAATCTTGGCTCAGCAGCTCCACTCTTGTTTTTAAACCGTTTTTAAACTTTAGTTTGATGGTAAAGAGAGAAAGGCTTTCTCCCCAAAGTATTGAGAACCTTGGACACCCTTACCGCCTCTCTTTAACCCCTTGATTGTATGACTCGACCCTTATAAAGAAATCCCCTCCTAGGACTGATTTTGAACTAGGATACAGCCCATGCTATGATGTATATAAGATGTTGTACATTACACTTTTTTCCCCCCTCTGTCTCTCTTTCTCGCCCTGTTGTTCACTCTTATGCTTCTCACTTGTCTATGAAGAATGAAAGCGGACACTCGAGTTGGATTCATAGCATAAAATCTTTAGATATATAAACAGAACCACCTTTTGGCCTCCCCACAGTTTCTTCATAGTACAGCAAACAAATTTAATTTCTTCTCCTGGTACAAAATAAACTCTAGATGAAGAAACACAGTTGAGATTTTTTTTTTTTCTCCAGTGACATGAACTCTTCATATTTGTATTTCAGACTATGTAGCTAAAACGTAATGTAAATTCCTCCTTTTCCCCCTTTTTGGCTCAATGAATATCATTTATTCAGTATGAAATCTTTATACTATATGTTCCATGTGGTAAGAATAAATGTACATTAAATCTTCGTAAGATGTTTGTGATCGTTTTATTTATTTGAGTGGCTAGTAACTGACCACGGGTTGGACAAAACGTATTATAATAATTGTTGTTCTTTTGAATTCTATTTTGAATCCAAAAGTCTAGCCACAGTAGCTCTTGTTGCCAAGTCAAATCTCTAAATGCCAGCAGTTGAGTTTGTACCCTGGTCATCTAGTGGAGAACAGTTAATAAGTAACTGGTGAGTATGGCATTTTTGTTGTTTTAGCTCCACACTTCATCACAGTGGAGTGTAAAAAAAACAAAAACAAAAAAAACAACCCAACAACAATGTGTCCCAAAGAGGAATGGGTTCAAGTTAATATTTTTTCTACCAGCTTGATCATTGACCGTTACTGACTTAATGTATCGTTACTTCTCACAAAGATATTATTAAAATATACATTATTCCTTTCTCCCAAATCTTGTAACCCCAATTATTCACAACGTTTGTCATCAGCAGTTTTTAATGTTGCTAGTACAAGTTTAACCAATGTTTATTCCCTATTTAACGGTGTCCAAATCGCCATTTCTTTTTTTTGCCATTTGTGCTTAAGTTTCTGCACCCTCTGCTTCCACATGTTCTATCTGATCTTCAACAAATCCTACCCATGGGTCTTCACCAGCGAGCTCAGCTGTCTAGCTCGAAGCAGAAGCTGCCCAGAACTCCCACTTGGCAAAGTTCCACAGTCTGTGTCATTTGCTTGATGGGTGGTCAGTGCTCAAATGTGTGTTTTTTTTTTTTTTTTTTTTTACACATTTATTTACTTTCAATAAGATGGAAAATAGAGTATAATTATTATATAGAATAATCATAGTTTTAACTGTAATTCTTGTAAGGGTGATCTCCGTACACTAGAAAGGCTCACACTCTATATGATCAGAAAATGTAAGTATTCTTTGTGCTGGTGCGGCTTTTAGAAAACAAACATTTTGACAACACAATCCTAACAACAATGAAATGTTGTGTATAATATTTCTGTGTATGGTGTTTCATGTTGAATACTGTGGTAAACAGCAGTACAGTGCTGTTAGATGTTAGCTCCAGCACCTAGTACCCTTAATTCCTGTTAGTAATAATCAAAGTAACAACAGAATACATACAAGTGGATTTCTAACATGGCATAACATTATGAGCACTGAGAGGTGAAGTGAATAACACTGATTATCTAGACAACTGGATCAGAGCATCTCCAAAACTGCAGCTCTTGTGGTGTGTTCCCGGTCTGCAGTGGTCAGCATCTATCAAAAATGGTCCAAGACCGGGGCGGCCAAGACTCATTGATGCACGTGGGGAGCAAAGGCTGGTCCGTGTGGTCTGATCCAACAGACAATCTACTGTTACTCAAATTGCAGAAGAGTTAATGCTGGTTCTGATAGAAAGCTGTCAGAATACACAGTGCATCAAAGTTTGTGTTTTGGAAGCAAAACAGGGACTAACATATTAGGCAGGTGGTCATAATGTTAGACCTGATTGGTGTATGTAAAAAATGCCCTAGATTAAAGCTTAAAAATAACTTTACATTTTGTAAAATGTATGTATCAACTTGTTTTTTGTTTTCTTCAAATTTTTTAAGTTTGTGATTGCTGCTTTACAATAATCTGCTTTTCACTTTTCTTTCATTCTTATAATTACATTTTAAATTTACCATTTAATTGAGTAATTTTTTATGAATATTTTTTGGAAAGGGGATATATTTGACAAGCATAGAAAAGGTGTTTTGCGTATGTAAATACACACGATTGGTTCATTTTTGTCAATAAGACAGCGAAGGATTAAAAAAAAAACATTTACAGTGATTTGGTATTGATTCAAATTTATAGGGACTTGTCTTTCAGATGAGTGCTACTTCATATAATATGATGAAATGAGTGGACAATGTTGTGCTGTTTTGCACAAGTAAGCAACTCAACTTAAAGTTGACAAGTTTAAAATATTTTTAAAAGAAACGTTTTCCAAATTAAATAAAATTGAAGTGTATGGAATCTTTCTTTACATTTCCAATGACAGGCCAGTGTTTTGATGAGAAGGTTGTCTCGCCAACCAAAATGACGTCACTTCCGGGTGACCTAGTTAAATAATGAGCAAATACCGTGTATTCTGTCTATAATGAGAGAATCAGCACAGGTATGATGGTTACACAATTACTGCTGAGCTTATGCATTATTTATAGATATTTATTTTTTTTCTAATAAAGTTTGGAGCGACATCCTTGAGAACATTGGAAAAATGAACAATACCATTATTAGAAATTAATTGTATTCATTTAAAAAAATGTCTCTTTAATGAAGCACATATTTCAGAATGAATAACAGACATATATATTGATAAATATTTATAATTATATAATTAATATAATGTTGAGTAACTATATCAGTGTTTAATACAGGGACTTATTTGAGATAATCCCTTTAATTAGCTAATTAGTTACTGATTCTCAGCGCTTTTGTTCGGGGTGTCGTACAGTAGTTAACTACAGTAACTAAAATGTGAGGGCTGTGTTAACACCATCGAATTATCATTGCTGGTGCCCGAAGTTGAAAGAAGAACGCTTTTACTTTGACAGCGTGGCTCACTCTAATACACCGGAAGTAGAACCATTTTTATCCAGGGCAAGCTTAACTCCTTTGTATTTTTTTTTAATCATTGTCATTCTTCGATCCGTACCGGAGACGCGATTTGTACTGGGCATGCACGGAAATGCATCTACTTCTCCGCAGTTTCGGGTATTTTTTAATATTGCTGTTATAATACTACTAATAATATAATGTTATAATGTGGCAGCAATTTCGCGCATGCGCAGGGTTGCATGCGCTGAGTTTCCGCACATGCGCAGTACAAAGCCGTGTTTCCGGTACGGATCAAGTAGTGGCAATCATTTTTGTTTAAGACACTTCTTTCACGCATCCTTAGTTTATTTATCAAATTAACCACGCTGTGAAACTGTACTAATTCGATCTAATTAAAAAATGCTCATGCGGCGGAAATATAGTTGTTAAGCTCCAGACATACTTGGTGTATAGTATGAGCTGCTGAACAGGATTTGTGCACTATGCTGATTCCAGGCATTCATGGGAAAAAAGATGTACAAATAATTGTGCGCTTTGCTGCTTTTACGCGAGTATTATCACTTATTTTACAGGTACGACGGTCACAGCGATACCGTTACTGAAATCACTTTTTTTTTTATTGTTTATTATTATAATTATTATTATTTTTTTATTATTATTATCATTATTAAAGCTTAAAGAGTATCACCTGTTGCGCTTAAGCCAGCAGAGGTGTGGTGTTGTTCTGAGTGAAGGCGTTGTACTGTAGCATTTAAAAGGATAAAGACGCTTGATGTGGTTTAATGCGACAAAACACCGAACAATAAAAAACGAATTATAAGTAAAAATTGACATAATGTATAGTCAGATATACTTTGTGTTGAGTTTACTCTACCAGACAGTAGTTTTTGGTCAGTAAGGTGTGTAAGACAATCGCTTGGTCCTTGTTTAGTGTTTATATATATATAGATTTGCATCTCTAAATTGTGCGTCGTGTGTGATTGCGTGAGTGAATGAGAGTGTGTGTGTGCCCTGCGATGGGTTGGCACTCGGTCCAGGGTGTATCCTGCCTTGATGCCCAATGACGCCTGAGATGGGCACAGGCTCCCCGTGACCCGAGAATAGATCGGATAAGCGGTAGACAATGAATGAATGAATGAATATACCTACATATATACACACTAACCAGGCATAATTATTATGCCACCTGCGTAATATTGTGTTGGTCCCCATTTTGCTTCCAAAACACAACAAACAAACTTTGATGCAGTGTATTCTGACACCTTTCTATCAGAACCAGCTTTAACAGCAATTTGAGCAACAGTAGCTCGTCTGTTGGATTAGACCACACGGGCCAGCCTTCGCTCCCCATGTGCATCAATGAGCCTTAGCCACCAATGCCCCTGTCACCACTCCAGACTGGGAACACCGCATAAGAGCTGCAGTTTTGGAGATGCTCTGATCCAGTTGTCTAGCCATTTGTCAAAACTTGCTCAAATCCTTACACTTGCCCATTTTTCCTGCTTCTAACACATCAACTTTGAGGACAGAATGCTCACTTGCTGCCTAATATATCCCACCCACTAACAGGTGCCATGATGAGGAAATAATCAGTGTTATTCACTTCACCTGTCACTGCTCATAATGCTATGCCTGATCGATGTATTGTATATATGATATGTAGAGGTGAATGCAGTGAATATGGCTATGTAACTTAGACACAATATATTCTTTATTTTGATTTTATATATATATATATATATATATATATATATATATATATATATATAAATTCCTGCAGATTTTAGACATTATTTTTGAAATCAGAATGATCAACAGAAAACACCTCTTTTACTCTACTTGCATGTGAACTGCCTTCGAAGGCATATACAAATTAGAAAACATTCATATTCTTCTCCTTCCTCTCACACAGGCTGTGCTGAATGCTCTTATACCTGATCATGAAGCGGATGCCTTCAGTCCACCCTGGTCAGAGGAGCCACTCGTCTTGGACCACACCATCGAGCTGCTCTTTAGTGGCTTAGGCCGCTGGGATGCTGAACATTTTCTCTTCATAGCTGAACATGGCTACTTGTATGAGCACAACTTCGCTTTCTTCCCACTCTTTCCACTGGTCTTGCGTTTGCTTGCAACCATCCTGCTATGGCCTCTGAGTCCCTTTTTGACAGTACATGGACGCTTACTCGTGACGGTGGCCATAGCTAATAGCACACTCTTTGTGATGAGCGCAGTGGCACTGTATGGATTAAGCCGTCTGGTTTTACAGGACCGCAAACTTGCCCTGATCTCAAGTCTTATATACTGCCTCACACCAGCCAATGTTTTTATGGTAGCTGGCTATTCAGAAAGTCTTTTTGCACTACTCACCTTTGGCGGTTTGTATTTATTAGAGAGGGGGTTTACAATTGGAGCATGTTTTCTTCTAGGTCTTTCCACTGCTGCACGTGCTAATGGCCTTGTGAATGCTGGCTTTCTGTTATACCTGCCCCTGCAGCGGAGTCTCACTCAGGTGTTTAACAAAGGATCCGCATGGCACTACAGCAGTGCAGCTCTGAAGTTTTTGCTTACATCACCACTTTACATTGTAGTCATTGTGCTACCATTTTGCCTCTTCCAGTTTTATGGCTACTACACATTCTGTCTGCCGTCTATGACTGAGGAGCAGATTTCTCCTGCTTTTCTCAACCTGGCCAGGGAGAAAGGATACAGAGTTCCTGATGCAGCAGCACCCACACCAAGTTGGTGCTTAAAACCTGTACCGGTGCTCTACTCCTATATTCAGGATGTGTACTGGGATGTAGGTTTCCTCCGATATTTCCAGTTAAAGCAGATACCCAATTTCCTCTTGGCACTCCCAGTCGCCACATTGAGTGCACTGGCGTCGTACATGTACATAATGGCTAATCCACGTTTTTGTTTGCATCTTGGGCTGAGGGAGATTGGGAAGAAAAAGAAAGACAGAAAACCACCAACTGGCCTCTACTGCCCGAAGGTGTTTGTGTACATCGTTCACTGCTCGGTGTTGCTATCATTTGGTGTATTCTGCATGCATGTCCAGGTAAGCTTCTCTTAAACTGACACACCAAGTAGGGATTGTCTTTAGTTTTTGGGAATTGCTAAATTTCAAACCTTCATCATTAATTTATTATATTTGACCACATATTATATCTGTATCATTTTATTTTGAAGTAGCTATTTAGTAGCGAATTATGTAATGTTGTGATGCATACAACAGGAAGTATACCATCTACTATCTCCAGTACACTTTTGTATCATAACATTGCGTTTAAATGTTTCCACTAGGTGCTTACCCGTTTTCTAGCTTCATCCTCACCTGTGATCTTCTGGATTAGTGGTCACCTTCTTCTTTCATGTGAACCCTTGTTAAAGGAAGACAAAAATTTGGCTTATGGTCACGGACAGAACACCTTGGAACAAAACGTTTGTAATTTTTCTTTAATGTGCGTTAGCAACCCTGTCACTAAGCTCCTTATGCGCTGGAGGACTTGCTCCTTTCCCACTCACTGCATTCTGGGATACTTCATCTCATACTGGCTGTTAGGTTTGGCTCTGCACTGTAACTTCTTACCTTGGACCTGATGGAAAAGGTATGGTTGGACTGGTTTTTTTTTTTTTTTTTGTGAGTCACATTTGTACATCTGCAGCGCCTTACCTTATAGCTGTGGATTCTCATGAAGGTCTGCTTAATAAAATTATTTTTTAAAGTGTTCGTTCAATAAAAATATGCACTCTTTATCTTATCCTTTGTGCTGAATATAACTGAGTTTTCAACTGTGTGTGCTACAGAAGTTGCAGGATGACTTTCAAATGGATTCAGTAGACAGATATGTCACATTGCCCAACAAATACTAGTTGCTTTTTAACCTGTTGAACACCTAGCCGACTTGTCAAACAGGTTAATCATGCATGATGTATCTAATATTATATATAATATTAGTATACACATATGTTTTTGTGTTTTATTACAGGAGTCAGTATTGTACATGATTATATAATCTTCAGCATATTACATTTATTAGCAATAATAACGTTCTGTAGCCTGGTTAAGAGAATTTTGAAGGCTTTATAGCACTATCTGCTGTTATTGTTGAAAATTGACTTTGGAAAGCCACTTATTACTCAAAATGTCAATCTGCAGCACAGACCATTTGTTCAGACATGTCACAAATGAAATGCATGTCTGTTCTCCAGTGTCCCCCTTCCTCCAGCCAATATGGTGAATTGACTATGCTTAATTTCCCCTAGGTTTGAAGAATGAATGTGCATGGTGCACTGTGATGGACTACCATCCCATCTAGGGTGTACTGCAGCCCCACTCTCAGTGTTCAAGCGATATTTTCCTGGTCCACTGTGAGCCTTACCAAGATAAAGTGGTTACTGATGATAAATGAATAACAATCCTGCTATGTTCTTTGGCATACAAATGCTAAAGTGACATTGATTTTTGGATCAAGGCGGCAAGCTCTAAATAACTTTGAAAGAGTGCTGATTATATTCATTTTTATTTCATGGATAGCAGGACCTTCAGTCACAGTGTGCTCAACTAGCTAGTGGTTCACTTGGCTTGACCCCTTAGTTCCAGTGAAAGGAACTCTTAATGCTTCAGCATACCAAGACATTTTGGACAATTTCATGCTCCCAACTTTGTGGGAACAGTTTGGGGATGATCCCTTCCTGTTCCAACATGACTGCACACCAGTGCACAAAGTAAGGTCCATAAAGACATGGATGAGTGAGTTTGGTGTGGAGGAACTTGACTGGGCTGCACAGAGTCCTGACCTCAACCTGATAGAACACCTTTTGGATGAATTAGAGATGAAGCTGTGAGCCAGGCCTAAACTGGGACGTCTGCCTTTACATGTACATGAATGTAATATGGAGATGGCCCGTCCTTTGCAACTATAAAGGCTTTCCACAAGGTTTAAGAGTGTGCTTATGGGAATTTAAGACCATTCCTCTAGAAGCACATTTGTGAGATCAGGCACTAATGTTGGATGAGAAGGTCTGTCTCGCAGTCTCCGCTCTAATTTATGGACCTTGCTTTGTGCACTGGTGTGCAGTCATGTTGGAACAGGAAGGAGTCATCCCCAAACTGTTCCCACAAAGTTGGGAGCATGAAATTGTCCAAAATGTCTTGGTATGCTGAAGCATTAATTAAAGAGTTCCTTTTACTGGAACTAAAGGGCCAAGGCCAACCCCTGAATTCAGTGATTTGGAGGGGTGTCCCAAAACTTTTGGCAATATAGAGTATGTGCAGGCCCAACAACTTACTAAGACACTTTATTCTCTTTCAGGTAACTGGTAAACAGTCTGCAATACACACATCTATTTCTGAAAGCAGAGTGTGCATTGTAACAGGATGCAGATTAGTTTTTCCACATATTTCATTTGGTAGAAAATAATTTATTATCTAGGCCTGAGTTGTAGCGCCATCTGATGGCTTTTTAGAAACAGACCTTTCTAAAAAGTGCACATTACTCAAGCTGCCAAGAATCTTGGCATCTTTACCTGTTTTCAGAATGAACACAAGTTATCACATTTCAGTTCAGAGATATCTAAATATAACAAGTATGTTATTTCTAATATATAAGGCAAGTGTTATGAGAATTAATGCACATATAAGCACTTCTGGACCAGCGTATTGAACATAAAACCATATATGTAATACCAAATAAGCCTTATTTCTATAATAGTTTATATTCAGAAAACTGTTATTTTTTTAGTCAGTTTTTGAACGAACTGAATCAGTGACCTGTGGTGCCGCCCACTTGCACGATGATCTGGGAGCCGTCATCTTATTGGTCAGATATGTGAAGGCGGGTTAATTTTTGGGCTCTTGGCCAATCAGACGCCTTGTCCAGGAAGTTAACCAAGCTGTGTCAAAAAAGCAAGGGGTTTGTTTTACAATCAATTTACAGCGTAAACCTGTAGACAGAGCTCCTGTGTAACAAAGCTCGCTATCGGATATCGAGATGCTTCACCGTCTACTGGTAGCGTCTCAATGGGCTCAACTGCCAGACTCCAGCGCTTAGCCTAGCATGGCTAACTGGTTCAGCTAATTAGCTATCTTGCTAGCTGGAGGCCGTTTGCTTTCTTGTAACAATAAACGCAGCATTGTAATAAGGTAATGTGAGGGCTCAGGAATTAATTAGCGTGACTGGCATTAAATACCGTCATAATGTCGTAACACATTAGTGCTAACTAATCGGCTAGACAGTGTTGTTTACTGGCTTAAGTCTTTGTTGAATGATATCACGTTGTGCTGTGTATATAGTAAATTGTGTATAAACGACGACTTCAAATATCATTAAACAACAAGGAGCATTTGACGTTAGCTAGGCTTATCGGATAACGGTAAGTAACGGTGAGGGTTATGATAGTGAGCCTGTGTTTAGGGTGTTTAAGAGATTCTTATTAATGTGCTTCTGCTGTGTTTTTGCCGGCTATGAAGTTATACACGAGCTCTGTTCCTTCATGTACTGAAATTCATAGGCAAAGTAATCATTTTAGTAGCTGAAATCGTTAGTGGACCACCCCGCGGCTACATCTGACCTCCTCCGTCTACCTCCTTTGAATTCATTGGTCACAATCACCTACAATGAAAAACTGTGAATACCAACAAATTGACCCCAGAGCACTCGGAACCCCAGCTTCTACCCCAGCTTCCACCCTGTCACATCCGAGAAAAGAGCTTCCTCACCCGAGGAGAAAATGGGAAGTGTTTCCTGGGAAAAACCGCTTCTACTGTAATGGACGCGTCATCGTGGCCCGTCAGTGCGGTGTGCTGCCTCTGACCCTCAGCCTTATTGTCCTCACCTCTACCTTGTTCTTTATATTTGAGTGAGTACTTCAGCCATTTGACATTCTCATTTATTTCACATTATTTAATTCAGCAATTTGTACCAATACTATTCTGACACCTCTATAATGTCTCTGATTCATCTCAAATGTCACTTTGAAATAAGATTGCACCTATTCTGTAGTGTTATATGGCTTTCTTCCAGATCTTAAAAATGCACTATATTGGCAAAGGTTTTGGAACACCCCTCCAAATCATTGAATTCAGGGGTTGGGTTTAGCCCCTTAGTTCCAGTGAAAGGAACTCTTGATGCTTCACTGGTGTGCAGTCATGTTGGAACAGGAAGGAGTCATCCCCAAACTGTTCCCACAAAGTTGGGAGGATGAAATTTTCCAAAATGTCTTGGTATGCTGAAGCATTAAGAGTTCCTTTCACTGGAACTAAAGGGTCAAGGCCAACCCCTGAATTCAGTGATTTGGAGGGGTGTCCCAAAACTTTTGCCAATATATCATTCATTCATTGTCTACCGCTTATCCGAACTATTCTCGGGTCACGGGGAGCCTGTGCCTATCTCGGGCGTCATTGGGCATCAAGGCAGGATACACCCTGGACGGAGTGCCAACCCATCGCAGGGCACACACACTCTCATTCACTTACGCAATCACACACTACGGACAATTTAGAGATGCCAATCTACCTACCATGCATGTCTTTTGGACTGGGGGAGGAAACCGGAGTACCCGGAGGAAACCCCCGAGGCACGGGGAGAACATGCAAACTCCACACACACATGGCAGAGGCGGGAAGCAAACCCCCAACCCTGGAGGTGTGAGGCAAACATGCTAACCACTAAGCCACCGTGCCTCACTTTTGCCAATATAGTGTAATATAATGTACAAAAAATGTTTAAAAAAAACAAAGAACGTTATTCTGTGACCAGTAAAATGTCGACCAAAGATGTACATTTTGTAAATCCCTTCTTTTCAGTCCCTTTTTCCTGGTCAGAGTTACATTAGATCTGAAGCCTATGCAAGGAGCACTGGGCATGACCCAGGAATAGAGTATCTGTCAAAGTGCACCGTGCATACACACATTCACACTCTGGGGCAATTATGTATATCCAGTCCACCTACTGACATGCTTTTGTGAGATGGGAGGATTCACGGGAAACCCGTGCAGAGAAAAACCTGCGTAGAAGTTCACAGAGAGAAACCTGAGCTCAGGATCTGTGAGAAACCTGACTCTGGAGCTGTGAGCACCACCCAAAACATTTCAGAATGATCCGTATTTATTATCCAGTTGAAATCAGCAGGAAAAAGAACATGGCAAGTCTGTTAAGATTAAATAAATTTTTTGAAAAGATCTGCATTTTTATGAGCAAAAAGAAATATTGCTTTGCTATATTTACATGTATTTACAACCTTAATCATACGTATGTGGTGCTTGTAAGAACTGAAGAAAAATAAATTTATCATATACTTGCACGTGTTTCCCTTCAGCAAAATGTTATGCTGTGACTTAAGTTGTATTTGTATTCAGGTAACTATATTCTATCATACACAGCCACATCTGAGGGTATTGGAAATGCAAGGCCAATTCTTATTTATTTCTGCAGCTTCTTTCAGTTGTTTGTTTTGTGGAGTTTTCCCCATTCAGTCTTCTCTTCAGGAGATGAAATCCTGCTCACTTGGGTTTAGGTCTGGTGATTGACTTGTCCAGTCTAAGACTTTTATTTCCCCCATGTTGAAGTGCTTTGTTCTTTTGGCAGAGTGTTTTTTAGGTGATTGTCTTGCTGCATGATAAAGTTCCGTCTTAGATTGGAGGCATTTCTCAGTAAATTGACACAGTATGTTTCTATAGACCTCTGAGACTTCATTCTGTTGCTGCTATTATGAATTGTATCAATAAAGAGCAAGCGCTTGTTTCAGAAGCAGCCATGCAAGCACAAGCTATGACACTACCACCATCATGCTTCACCGATCAGTTTTCTCCATACTTTGGCCGTTCCATCACTTTGGTAGAGGATGATATTGCTCCCAGATCTGTACTACTTTGTGAATTCCAATCTGGCCCACTGATTTTATGTCATGGCATGACACATGCACTTTAAGTGATAAGGTCATTTTTACTTTTTAGCCGTTAGTTGTTGTTTTTTTTTTTTTTTAGCTTTTTTAGTTTTTTTCTTTTGTAGCTGTGTCTTTTATGTAGCACTAGGGTCCTAGAGGAATGTTTTTATTCACTGTGTAGTGCATCTTTGGTTGAAGTGACTATAAAAGCTACTTGACTTGATGTTCTGATATTTTTAAACACCAAAAAAGGCCTAGTTGTTTAACACACAGATGCAAATATCAGGTAATGAAAACTAAAATTCTGATCCATCAACTCATATTCTTCAACTTTCAACTCCTATATCAACGCAATGATTTCCAACCCAAATGTCTTGTCAGTATATAGGAATAACAAAAACAATGGGGTTTGTATGTGATTCACAAATGCTGAATATAATATAATTGTGGATATGTTATATGCAGTATGTCCAGGGCCTGATGTAGTATGTAGTTTTGCCTCATGGGCCTGATCACTGAGGAAAGACTGGGAAAGAGATTGCTTTTGTCATGATGTTATGCTGGTTAATATGTTCAACAGTTTGTCGAACAACTGTTAAGCAATCACAATTTTGCCATTTCTTTCCCTTCAGTTGTCCTTTTCTGGTGGCTCACCTCACCATCTGCATCCCAGTGATTGCTGGAGTGCTTTTTCTCTTTGTGATCATCACCCTTCTTCGCACCAGTTTTACAGACCCAGGGATCTTACCCAGGGCTTTACCAGAGGAAGCTGCTGACATTGAGCGCCAAATAGGTAAAACAGTTGTGTATGAGGTTTTAAATGTAAAACAGCATTGTGGATGACCCCACACACCCCTCACACACACTCTTCACCCTCCTGCCGTCTGGAAAGAGGTACTGTAGCATTTGGGCCCACACATCCATACTGTTGAACAGCTTCTTCCCTAAGGCAATCAGGTGTCTCAACAGAGAACTGAACTAAACTGAGGAACATGGACACACACACACACACTCTGAACTAAATTGAGGAACATGGACATATGTGCACACACACACTCTGAACTGAGAACTTAACTGAACGGAACTCAAACACATACACACACCTGATCTTGTTTACATGCACACGTCACTTTAAATATTTGTACCACAACTTTAAATATTATAACTGTGCTAACTATTTCTGCTGCTATTCTTGTACTCACTGTACAACACCGTTCGTTGCACTCAGTGTACAATACTGTTCTTTTTTTGCACAGTTGGTGTTATGTCTTGTTTGTCTGCACTGTCTCGTCATTCCCTGCACTTATGTTGTATGTTTAGTTTAAAAATTCTACACCTTAGTTTAGCTTTGTATGTCCGTGTCACCCTGTATTTTGTTTTTTGTTCTGTGTAGCACCTCTGGTCCAGGAGGAACGTTGTTTCATTTCACCATGTACTGCATCAGCTATATATGGTTGAAGTGACAATAAAGCTTCTTTGACATTTGACTTGACTTTGAATTATATGGTTTTAATTCCCCATTTTATGTGTTACTCTAATATGCTGTTTGTATTCCTAGATAATTTTGGGTCAGCTACATATCGACCCCCGCCGCGGACTAAAGAGATCCTCATAAACGGACAGCTGGTCAAACTCAAATACTGTTTCACCTGCAAGATGTTCCGGCCACCCCGTACTTCACACTGTAGTCTATGTGACAACTGTGTAGGTGAGGCTCTCATTTTAAGTCTGTAATTTTATGGTGATGATAAGACAGATAATGTTTTTTGCTATGAACTTTAAATTAACCAAACAGAACAGTTACCCAGAATTTTATGTATACTTGTCTGGTTTACATTATGATGCAATGATTCGTACATATCTTCTCCATACAGAGCGCTTCGATCACCACTGCCCGTGGGTGGGGAATTGTGTTGGCAAGCGCAACTACCGCTTTTTCTATGCATTCATAGTTTCATTGTCTTTTCTTACCTCCTTCATCTTTGGCTGTGTGATCACGCACCTCACGTTGCGTAAGTCAAATACCATATACTATGAGCTGATCTCAAAAAATACAATTAAAATGCTTTTGTACTGCAGTATTGGGGTATTTATGGATTTTATCATTTTGGAATGAGCAGTGACCAGTTGTATTGGGATATTCTAATGCATTGGTCACTCTCAGTCAGTCAAGTAATAATAAAAGGTGTCTTAAAAAAGGAAATAACATGTTAAACACTAGAGCTTGTGCAGTAAATTACTTAGTGGTGGCTTTCTTTCATTTAGCATGTCCTCATACAACAAGCTATGAATAGTAAAAATGAATAGAAAAATGCTCTCATACATGAGATACAAAGGCATTAGTGAACATGGGTTTCATGAGGAAATTAAAGCAGTTCCTATTCACAAAACATAACATGCAAATGTTACCATAGTAGCTTTTTGTTTTGTTTTTGTTTTTATCTGTGTGTGTGTGTGTGTGTGTGTGTGTGTATATATATATATATATATATATATATATATATATATATATATATATATATATATATATATATATATATATATATATATATATATATATATATATATATATATATATATATATATATATATATATATATTCTTACATTATTGGGCAAGGGCTGGCTTCATTGTGAATCTTGCTTGACTGTAAAATTTTGCCTACAGGATCACAAGGTGGGAAAGGTTTCGTACATGCCTTACAGGAGAGTCCAGCCAGATATCCTTTCTGTCTCAATGCCTTGTTTAGAGCCATGACTGATTGACATGTACCCAGGACCACAGCCTGCTATGTCTTCTCCCGATCCTAAGCCTGTTCATCCCTAATTGGTTCTGTTGTTTCTTTGGGCTGCTTCCTCCTGATGCAATATTACCACTGACCAGGCATCATAGCCATACCTGTTTCCTGTTTACATGAGTTTGTGCAGTATTATAATTTCTTCTTAGATAATCAGGGATGTAACAGTAATTTATGTAGGGAATAAATATCTTATATCAGTGCTAAACCTTAACCCTCTGGTAATGTTGTGGAACTGGTTGTTTGTTTCTTCTCCATCTGGTCTATCCTGGGTCTGTCTGGCTTCCATACCTACTTGGTGGCTTCCAACCTCACAACAAATGAAGATGTATGTGTTGTTAAAAAAAATCCAATCCTGTACAATATTACAGGAAAAGCACACTTCCTTCTCCAATGTTTATGAAATAAGAAACATGCAGTTTAACAGATACCCTTGTTATGCAACTTTATTTTCTCAGATTAAAAGCTCTTGGTCAAGTAAAAGAGGTGTGGAAGAATCTGAGAACCCTTACAGCTATAACAGCATCTTCACTAACTGCTGTGTTGTGCTGTGTGGTCCAATGCCTCCCAGGTCAGTACAGTCCTAAAATAATAGTCTAATAAGTAACACACAAGGTACCAGATACCTTTCCAAATATTTTCCCAGTAGTATTAATACAACATTACAACAGTTTATATCATTCATTTCAGTCATATACTAACATTAATGTGACTAATGCTGTCTTTCAGCTTAATTGACAGAAGAGGGTTTTTACCTCCAGATGTCATTTCTCAAACAGTTATATCTGAAACTGAAATTCATCCTTTCATGACAAAGAATGACACCAACATGGTAAGAGTGCCATCTAGTGGCTGTAACTCAGACTCCGTTATCTCCTTGCATGACTTCTAAATGTTTCTTCTTGATGCATGCTGGGATACTTTGCAACTGATTTGACTAGAAAGGCAACCAGTAATGTATTTTATTTATCTGTTATAGGTAAAGGATTATATTGGCTATTACTTACCAAAATGGCAACTTAAGGTCTCTGATTGCATTAGAATACTTGCACCAGAATTTCAACTCTTTCACTGTGTTACATTAAATCATAAGGATATACCTATCGCATATGGTGCTTGTCTGAATTAAACAAAAAAACAAACAAACAATCATATAGTTACATGTTGCATTGGATGTTATGTGTAATCATGTATCTGTACATGTGACTTAGTAGCAGCTTATCATAGGCAACATCTGAACAACTTTGAAATATCTTTAAGGATCTTTTTCCCCAAAACTGAATTTAATGTAATTGTGGATGCTGTATATGTAGTATGTCTAGGGCTAAAGTTTTGGCTCCTGTCAGTTACATTGTTAAGGAAATTTAACTTTCTTTTGTCCAAAGTAAATGACTTTTACACATTTCAGGACAATTATGTCCTCTTTAATTTTAGATTTTATTTATAAAGTCCAATTCAGTTAAAAACTTCTTTGTTGTGGTTTCCATTTAATATCTTTACAACTCCACCAAATTACATGTCTGTGTTGTAGTTTCAAAATGGGAACATTTTGTACTACATGTACGGTTACCACAGAAACAAAAATGTACCTTTCAGTTTTGGGACATCAAAACTGGGAGACATTTTGGGAGTAGATTTTATACTTTGCAGTTTGTAATGTAATGAGCTGATTTCAACAGGAAGGGAACTGTCAGGAATTTGCCATCTCATGCACTGCCTGATGGCTGGCAGATCTGAGTTTGGATGGTAAGATTGTGTTACGAGCATTTCTGCATGTAGCTGTCATCTTCTTCCTCATGACCTAACCATCATTTCCTATGTTTGAAACTCATTTCAGTATCTGCTCCCGCCATGTTTAGCTGTCTGTGCACAAACTCTGAATCTCCATCCGTAACTTCAGTATATTTCACATTGCCTATGTCAAAATTGTATGTGTTCGGCGCAAAGACTTTTCTCAAACTAAATTTTTCACATTGCTTAAGCCTACATGAAATGAAATTGCAAACAGGATCATCCTGCAGGGACCAGCTTTTTGCTTCTGTTCCATGTCTGCACTCCTACCTATGCTTTTTACTTCATCTGATACTGACCCAGGCACACCCAGTTTCATAATACTGTTTTTCATGAAGTACGTGTATTCTGTAACTTTGCTCAATGTTCTCTCTTTTTCTATTGGCAGGGCCACTTGGGTTTCACAGCTTGAAGCTCACTTTCATTCACTTGTATAGCTTTCCTTCATGCCCCCATATGTTGGTTGCTTTTGCTAACAAAACTAGGTCATCTTTTCATCCCTTAGTGACCCTAGGGACACTTGTACTATTTCATTTTGTACTCAAGAGTAAAACTAAGCTGCTTATATTGCCTCATCCTTACCATGATGTCTACTCCAGTTTTTAGTGCATGTTTTGTTGTGGTCATTGAACAATATAAAAAATGTTTCTTCTTCCCTCTTCCACCCTGCTTTGCCGTATGCAGTGCACACAGGGTGCCAAGGAACTTTTGGAGTCAGTTTCTCACTCCGCAGTGGTCCAGAGCAGCTGCAGTTCAGCCACACCCAAGACCACACCAGTGACCCAGGAGAATCTGCTAATTACTGTCTCAAACACTCTCAAGTCACCATCTGGTAGGTCTTCTACCAGCTGCTGTGGAAGACAAAAACACCATCCGACAGACGAGAGCTGCCCACAGCAAATGAGTGAAAAAGTCACACTGGATGCTCAGGCACTTAGCTTCCATCTTTCTCTTTATTCTGGTAGCCATGGTTCTGTCATTCTCAGTGATGCCTCTGATATGGGTTTTCTTCCACTGACCTGAGGGCACTTGAACCAGCCCCAGCACGCAAGGCCCCCCCCCCCCCCCCCCCCCCCCATTCATTCACTGCACTGAGAATTTACATGCTCTGTTAAAAGTGAGCAAGACTTAACAGATGGCATTTCACTCAGGAAGTTCTCAGGGGTCATACTGTCTCTTAACAGTGAAAACATGCCCATTGGACCTATGATTTATTTGACAGATTTTTAAACAGAAGATTGATTTAGAATTAATTATGGTTCTTTGTTCCATCTGCAGAGTGGGAATAGTGGGAAGCTCAATACACGTTTGACATGAACGGGTCATTTCCTGTTCTCTCCACACTGTGCACAGCTGTGTTTGGTGTTCCACTAAGCCTTGAGCCATATTTAAGATTTACACATTGACTTGCATTCATAGCAGTAACTTTTGTTTAAAGTTCAGAGATGTGTACAGGAAGAATCCTGACATGTGCAACCCAAACAGACCTCAAATATCTAACCGTTATGAGCTATAGAATACAGAAAGGGATAAGTAATCCAATTTATTATGTAAACCAGTTCCTCCAGGATGTTTTTTTGGGAGTTGTTGCAGCCAAAAATACTTGCTTTTGCTGTGGCTTTTTCTTTTCTTTCTTCCTTTCTTCCTTTCTTCCTTTCTTTCTTTCTTTCTTTCTTTCTTTCTTTTGTGCTTTTTTGACAAAAAACAACTTGAATTAGTGAGCAGTGCAAGCAGAGGACTTTTCTTTTAAACTACTATAAGTAAAGACACATTTAATTACTTTCTATGAGCTATACTCATGTTTGATGCATGCAAATCGAAGAGGGTTTGGTTGAATGTGCTTTGTGATGCGGTCACACGATGCATCTTGGCCTAAATCTGCAAATATTGCAGAGTTTCTGTAGTTTTTTGTTAAATACTGCGATCACAAAATCGCGAAATTCTAGAGGAACTCGTTACTGAGTGAATGTGTGCTCAGGTTTGTATCGTGAGAGTGGTAAAGCTTACTTATTGGTTTGTTGATCAGTTATTTAAGCTCTCAAATGAAATGACTAGGAAGTGGTATTCAAACCTTTTAACTTCAACACAGGAGTAATTATGCTCCAATATTACAATCAGTAAGAGAAAATAGGATGGGAGAGTTGTACTTTTATTTTGAAGGATATATTAATGAAGCAAAACTTTGCTGCATGTGGTTGGGTTAAAGCAGCAGGCTGAGGAAGTGACATTTACTTTGCAAACTGTTCTTGGTCCTATTATTAATATTTTTTTTTAAATAGTCAAGAGTGGACTATTTTTATGTATTGATTGTACACGGGTGTAGTGAAACTACCCTAGAAAATGTGGGCTTCATTTAAAAGCACAGTGAAAGTTAAATTAAACTGGCATTGTGTGTATTTAGTGTTACTGTACGCTTCATTCTATATGTAAATATTCATTAAATGTTTAGGTATCTGTTCTTTGAACACACACAGACAGGTTTGAGCATCTACAGATTTTCTTTGGTGGTTGACAAGAGTTGTATTTTTTTTATTTTTTTGTGTATTACTTTTTAAGATTGGTTAGTAATGTAGGTTTGTACAAGGGGTATCAACACAAGGGGTATCAAGTTCAGGGATAGGTTAGTTAAGAATGCAAATATTGTGCTGATTTAACAAAATTCAGACACACATAGTGTAGAGCTTATTGTTAGCCAGTTTATGGGTATCAAAAATGAGCTGTTAACAAATGTCTTTAAAACAGTTTAAAAGCAACTTTGTTGGATTTCAGGAAATTGAGGGAATTACTGCAGGAGAGACTGACAATGATGAACAGGAGCTGGCAGCTAGGTAGTTTGAAAGATTTCCCAGAAATGAAACCTGTCTAAATGTGTTGTCATGTGAGCATGTTGACATCATACAACAAACCCATTACTGTAAGTGTTGACTGAAACACATTGTTGTTAGTGTTGACAGTAACACTTGACTGAAACAGACTGAATGAATGAGTGTCCTATCATATTTTTAGTCTGGTCTCGTTTATTGTTGTTATTATTATTATTTTTTATTTATATTACATCATTTGAGAAGTGTAAAGAAATGCTATCAAGCAAAGAGGACTTTAAAAATAATTTATACATAAAAAAAAAAACAGTAATAAAGTAAACAATGTTAATGTTTCTTGTGACAACCCTTAACTTAAAAAACAGTATTCTCAGATACGTGTTGTTTTCTAAAAAATTTGATCGTTTCACCACTTTTGGTTCCTGAAAACTGCTTGTCAACACTAGATGGCACATTTATCCATCATTCTGACTGGCCTGTCTTTTACAGAGTAGTGTGTCTTAATCTCAGGCCTAATATGCTCCTGTCCTGCACTGCTGAGTGATTTCCATGCTTCAATGAACATGGTTCATCTTAAGATTAGATGAAGTGATGAGTAAAAGAGCAACAAAAACAGGCTGTGCTGATTTTTAATGAATCTAGAGAAGATAAATATCTTCTCTCTAAAGTAATAGGCTGGTCTATGTGAGACTAACAGTCAGACAGTGTTGGATTTTTGCCAGGTTCCAGTTTGACTATCAAAAGAGGAATGATTAAATAGTATTTATTCCTCATTCTATCTGGTCTGTCTGCTTTTCTACTTTATAGTAAAAACAAATGTAACAAAGAAATAAGTGATCAGTGGTGCAGATGATTGAAACAGGAAGGGTATAATTTGAATGGTTTTGAAAGTTGCTGCAGTAAAATGTGACAATAAGGAGGAGAATATTCTTAAAACCTTGTAATATCAGTCATGTCATAGACCCAAAACTTAACTTGTTGAGGTAGTTGCTTAGGTCATAGGTCCTGGAATACTCCCTGTCCTGCACATTTTAGTGTGTTTTCTCTCAATCAACTTTTCAGCTAATTAATGTGTTAAACTGGTTGAGTTAGCAGAAAAAACACTCAAATGTGCAGTACAGGGTTGGGAACGTTTAACTTGAGATAATTATCCCTGAAGTTACAGAATATTGTTGATGAGTAAAACTGGCTGGCTTTTCTGTCAATGTTTTTAATGAGGAATGTGATCTTTCTGGTTCTTCTTCAGCTGTCGGACAATGTCTTATCTTTTGCTGCATTAAAAAGCAGGAATCAAAAATGTCTTTACATGATGAGTATAATTGTTAAAATGCTCACTGAGTTCACATATATGACCTTTTTTGAAAATTTGTCTTTCATAAACTGTTAAAGCATAGTGGATATCGTGCCATCACCTTCCTATACAAACAATTTGAGTAAAGACTAAACAAAGCTGTACGAAGGAGAATAATTGTGGTGGTGTGAATTGACAGAATGCCTTTTGCACCACGACAAACAAAACGAGTAAAGAAATTCATAACATAGAAAATATTGTGGGTGTTAGTCAGACACCCCTATTCACCGCATTCACCTCAACAATTCATTTACATGCCATGATGTATACGAGTAAAAGCTTGGCACACCGTATGAGGATTTTACTGAGAGATGTTAGTAAAGCAATTCGTCTATTTTAAATGATGTATTAAAGAAGCAAAACTTTGCAACGTGGTTGGGGTAAAGCGCAAACTGAGGAAATAACATTCACTTAGAAAAGGTGGAGTTCAGTTAAAAATGAAAGTTAAATTAAACTGGCAGTGTCCATGCTTGTAGTATTACTGTACTGTTCATTCTATATGTAAACAGAACTATTCTCTGAACATATGTTTGGTTGATAAGAGTTGTATATTTTTGTGTATAACCTTTTTAATATTGGTTAGTAATGTTGGTTAGGTATTTTGCTACACCTGTACCAAAAGTATTAAGTTCAGGGATAGGTTAGTAAGAAGAAATTAAATGTGTTTATTTTAGCAAGAGGCAGACAAATAATGTAGAGTATAATGTTAGCCAGTTTATGGGCATCAAAAATGAGCTTTGATAACGAATGTCTTTAAAACAGTTTTAAAGCAACTTTGTTGGAATTCAGGAAGTGGAGGGAATTACTGCATTACGATGAACAGAAGCTGGCAGCTTAGGTGGTTTTAAAGTTTTCCCAGAAGTGAAACCTGTCTAAATATGTTGTCATGTGAGCATGTTGACATCACACAACAAAGTCATTACTGTAAGTGTTGAGAAGCTAACGCTTGACTGAAACTGAGACGGTGATAATGCTGGATAAGCCTGGTCTCACACTCTTAAAAATATAAAAATAAAAATTAATACTACGTGATTTGAAAAGTAGGTACATGCAAGAAAATGTGCTTAAGTAATCAAAAACAGTAAAAAGAAAAATCGAAATAAAGAATATATTGTGTTTTAGTTAGCCATATTCACTGCATTCACCTCTACATATCATATATACAATACACCGATCAGGCATAGCATTATGAGCAGTGACAGGTGAAGTGAATAACACTGATTATCTCCTCATCATGGCACCTGTTAGTGGGTGGGATATATTAGGCAGCAAGTGAACATTTTGACCTCAAAGTTTGATGTGTTAGAAGCAGGAAAAATTGGCAAGTGTAAGTATTTGAGAGAGTTTGACAAGGGCCAAATTGTGATGGCTAGACCACTGGATCAGCGCATCTCCAAAACTGCAGCTCTTGTGGGGTGTTCCCGGTCTGCAGTGGTCAGCATCTATCAAGAGTGGTCTAAAGAAGGAACAGTGGTGAACCGGTGACAGGGTCATGGGGGGCCAAGGCTCATTGATGCATGTGGGGAGCGAAGGCTGGCCCGTGTGATCCGATCCAACAGACGAGCTACTGTTCATCAAATTGGTGAAATTAATGGTTGTTCTGATAAAAAGGTGTCAAAATACACAGTGCATCATGGGTCATGGCTGTTTTGGCAGCAAAAAGGGGGCCAACACAATATTAAGCATAATGTTATGCCTGGTCGGTGTATGTCATGATATAGTTTGATTAAAATTTTGGCATGCTATTTCAAGATTTGGCTGTGAGTCAATAGTAAAGCAAGTGGTTTCTACATTCAATGAAAATATTGACTCCCAGTACACAGAGAACAGAATTTCTATGAGCCACTGCATTTCTTCAACTGTTCTATAATTCTCATCCAAGGTAGCTTACAGGTCAAAGAAGTGAAGAAGTCAAAGAAGCTTTATTGTCACTTTTACCATATATAGCTGATGCAGTACATGGTGAAATGAAACAACGTTGTACAGTGATAAATACAGTGAGAACACTAAGGGAATAATGTACAACAAGACATTGATTCATTCTTTAGAAACAGTTGTGTATCAGAAATCTGATCTGTCTGCAGAGGTATATATTGAAAAAACATTGTTTACCCACAGAAGTTTCTAGAGGAGGAGGAGGAATACACAATCATTGTCTAAGTCTAGAGCAAAATTTAAACAGAAACTGAGTCATTGAATCAAACAAACAGAAATTATGCATGCACAGTAGATGCCTTAATAAAGGAATTGTTTTCCTTTCTAAGTGAGTTATGTCTATTAAACGTCTCGTGTTGCACTGACATACAATATAAATATTCTGAAGAAATACATACTAATGCAATGCTGATACAATAATGGGTAGGACCTCCCTTTGCTCTCGTACAGCCTCAATTCTTAATAAAGGACATAAAGGGATGCATGTAATCACTCTAACACTATCACCACCTGCCTGAACTGTTTATATAGGTTGGGTTCATAAATTCATACTGTTGATATCAAATTATGACCCCACCATTTGTAAAAAATAGCAGCAGCAATCGAGATTCATCTGACAAGGTATCGTTTTTCCAATCTTCGACAAGGTTTGACGAGCCTGTGATCATGATAGCCACAGATTGCTGTTCTGGGCTGACCTTATGTACCCTGATGTGGTCTTCTACTTTTATAGCCCATCTGCCTCAAGGCTCAGTGTTTTGTGTTTTCTGAGATGCTGTTCTGCTCATCACAGTAAAAGAGTGAGTTTGAGTTATCATAATCTTCTTGTCAGCTGAAACCTGATGGGCCATTTTCCTCTGACCTCACTGATCATCAAGGCATGCTTTTTGTCTGGATGTGTTTTTCACATTATTCTGTGGAAAACTGTTGTGTAATCAGACAATCAGCTGAAATACTCAAAACAGCCTGTCTAGCACCAACAGTCATGGCACACTCAAATCACTGAGATTTCCCCCCATTTTGATGTTTGATGTAAACATTAACTGAAGCTCTTGACCTGTATCTGCATGAATTTATTCAATGTGCTGCTGCCAGGTGATTGGCTGACTGTATAATTTGCATCAGTATACAGGTGTTCCTAATAAACTGGCTGGTGAGTATTCATTTACTAAAGATGCTCCAGTTATGTGACATGAATTTTTCAATGCTGATTCTTTGTGAGAACTGAGCTTTTTCAGAGAGCTTACTTGAAAATGACATACTATAGTAATGCAGAATAGCCTTATGAATTTGGGAGCTGTGAGAGCTTTTACTCTGCTATTCTGCCATGGGTCATCTGGGGTGATTTCACATATAGTTCATGATAAATGAACCATACTAACTCACCATAATTTTGCTCTTCACAATACACATGGACTCAAAAGGTTAATCGTTTTGGACATTTTACTATTTATGAAATCTCAGCCCACTTGTTCTTTTACCATAGTGTAATATTAGTCTGTGTCACACTGTATAGTGTATTCCAAAATGTTTGCTTTACATTTTACAAAGCTATGATTTGCCTGAAAAACCAGTCAAATACAAGAAGCATTTTTAAAGCTAAACCATCAAAATCAACTCTTACTTCAAGACATAGAGATTCTGAATCTAGTAGTGGCTGATGTACAAAATAAATGCATATACAACATATATTACATACATTCTTATCTGTCATGTAGCTGTCTAACACTTCTGACCTTGTTGCGGGACCATGTGACCACACAGAAAGCCATTTGAGTTGTTTTTCTCGTAGTTGAGAGAAAACTGGAGCTATGTATTTACAGCATCTCTAAAGTTCATTATCTATGAAGCAAAATGTGAACTAGACTAAGACCATGTTGTTTTCACAATGCAATGCACAAATCAATTAGATCACAAAATGAACCATAAACAAACCCTACTCAGACCACCTCTGGAGGTAGTTGCTTGTGTATGGTTCACTTGTGAGTCATTTAAGAGGGGTCAGAGTTTATTTGTTCTGTTCACATATACACAAAAATCCTGAGTCATTCATGAGAGACCACTTGGAGCAATAAAATTGCGTGAAAGTGTGAAAACACCTTTACTCTCTGTCTTGAGAGTACCTCTGACCTTATTGAAATCCCATTACCTTAGAGCTGTTATTTGTACCTTCTTTTTCGTGGCATAAATCTGACAAATGCCAGAAAGGTTTCCTTTTTACATGTATTCATCTATCTGTTCATGTGGTCTTACCCATTCCTCCTAAATCACATGCCCTTTCTCCATTACTACTATAATATGGAAAACAAAAACTGATTTTTTTTCAGTGTGTTTGTCAGTGACAGCACATTAAAACATGTTAAAATATAGAATAGTGCTGCAGAGTAAAAATCCTCACCTTTTCTCTATTGCATTCATTTTATATCTTATATTTGAATATTTAGAGTTTCATGAACAATTTTGCATCGATTATACATTTTGTTGCATGTCAAGATTCTATTAAACATTATACAGCAGCAATGATATCCATATGTGCCACTAAATTTCAACTCATCATCTTTTTCTTTTAATACAATTACCATCTCTGAGATATTAAACATTTAGGTCCCCTAAACTTGTAAATAGTTTATTCTAAGCAGTATGAAGCAGGATGTGGGATATAAGTAGGCCACAGTGTAGAGAGCTTTGCATGTGATAGACCTGCTTGCCCTAAGTGGCTCTTCATTTGTAATTGGATCTGAAACCTGGCAGGTATTGGATTAGATTAACTAAAGGTAAGAGTTATCTTGTGCCCTTGCATTCACTCTGTCCACAAGCCTTCATGTCCATTACAAACAGTAGTGTCCATGCAAAAGCTCAGATATGCAAAATAAAAGGTAGAGATATTTAACAATTCCCAGCTTACAAATTCCCAAGATCAGATGGACTTAATAAGCTGCTGGTGAGGCGCATTAACCCAGAGCACTGGAAAGACTTTAAAAGACATTTGTACATTCTTTTTTGTTTGCGAGCATAGACCATTTTACCACAGGAAGAGAAATGATAGTTTCCCAAAAATGTGACACATTATTATAGTATACCAGTCTGAAAATGAGAAATGAGAAATATTTGCTTGTTTCAAGTTGCAGTCATGCATTGGTCTTTTGTTTGGTCATGTCTTGACAAGATGAGGCAACAGACAGGTTTTGAATGATCCTTGGGTAAGTTCAGTTCTGTAAAGACCACCCACACATCCCACAACATACTGTCCAAAGGTGAAGGTTTCAGCCTTGTTTTAAGACAAATAATTATTCAGGCGATAATTATTGGCTAAACATTAAGCTTTCTTCCCTTTTTTTTTCAGCAGTTAAACAGCTTTTGTAATATAGCAGAGCTCATATACATATTATAGCTCATATACACACACACACACACACACACACACACACACTATATATATATATATATATATATATATATATATATATATATATATATATATATATATATATATATATATACACACACAGTATATGTGAGTATATGTGTATGTGCTTCCCTAGAGAGAATATAAGAAATGGGCTGTCCTGTCTTCTCTTGTCTTCCTCTTCTGTAGCTAGATGCAGATCACTAGTCCTCAAGAAATTATTTTAAGCCTCACAGCTCCACGGTCCTGTGTTTGTCTGTGAGAAGTTTTGCATATTCTCCCACAACCCAAAAACCAATAGGTGACTCTAAATAGCCTCTAGGTGTGAATGAGTGTGTGAGTGTGTGAATGTGTGTATATGCGGTACCTTGAGCTGGACTGGCGTCCTATTCAGACTGGCCTTCCGGTCTTGCGCCCAGTGTTCCTGGTATAGATTTAAGGAAGAATGAATGAAGATACTATATATTCCCACAGCATTTTCTGTGTTGATTTGGATATTTGTTTGGAATAATTTCTTGTTGAAAGCTATGTCTATAGCAAAGTTAACTTCCTGTCGGAGACAACATTTTAGACAATGACAGTATTGATGATTTAAAAAAAGACATTTTTTTGTAATAGTATTTAGTGGTCAATCTCATTAATGGATTCAATCACTCTGGGGTACAGCTGTAATTTATGGCGGGACACCATACATTTAAGAAACCCTGACTTTAGTCAATTATTAATGAATGTGCAAAAGTATCTACTACCCTTACTACCCAACAGTCATGGTTGAAAGTTCATCATACACAAATGTTACTCCTGATGTGTGTGCTGCTTGATGGACTGCACTTGCAGTCTTGCTACATAATGACCTAACTGTTTAGTTTTGGCATGTGCCACCTTTCCATATACTGTTCTCAGACAAAAAAAAATCTTCTTAACTGGACTCATTTACAGATACAGTAGCTCAAGGAGTCACTACATTGTATAAAACATGTTGTGCTATTACATAATAGATAGGCTGTTGTGCAACCATAATAAAAAAAGGCTGATAAGATTGTGCCCATAAACATTCCTCATACCTTTGTACCTGATATTGTTTTGTTGCATGCTACGTGCTTAGTAGACATACAAATGTCTTGTAACTTGTAAACAAGGATTATTTACAGAATCAAAAACAATTAAATCCAAAAACTGTAATTTCTTGGAAATCATTTGCACTGTGCTAGTGATACCGGACATCATAGAGAACAATCATGAGTAAAGGCGAATACATATGTTCTACTGTATAAACATGGACCACAGGAACTCATGCTATATCCGTTAACCTACAGGTCTTTCACACATGTACATATGGTGCATACCCACACTATCGATAGGTCTGTAGAATTAAAATGTTTGGATTGTCATATGTAAACACAAGGAGACATCATGAGGCTTTGAATGAACCAGATCACTAAATTTACTTAAAAGCAATATATATTTATTTTTAAATTTCCATTTGCCTCAATGTCTCCAGAGTGGAGTGTGTGTTGACAACAAATGGAAACTCTGTATTGCCTTCAGTGCAGGGCTTCAGTGACTCCCTACCTACTCCCCAGAAATGACTTTTCAATGCATTCCTTTCAGCCTCCTACAGCATTCTGATCTTTACTCTGCTGTATTTCTGGAAATATGTGCTGACACATGAGGAAGTGTATGTGTCAAACCTACACCTTTTGTTTAATGTTTGTTTATTCATTTAACTTGAGCTCTGTGCTGTGAAATTTGGTTTAGCTATACTCTCATATTTTTTCCTGTCATATTAGCCTCACGCCAGTGGGTGGCTAAAATGGGTCACAGTGATGACTTTATGACTCTACCACTATGCTCCCTTTGCAGGATTTTATTACCTTATACAACTGCTACTCTTTCCGAGCCTGGAAGCCATTTTTTACTGATCTCTGGCAGTATCTATAAGAAGAACGGTTTTCCTTTCATCACATGACTGAATTGACATGCCTGTGTTACTGACATTTACAGCAAAGGTTTAACATGGATATGCAAATATATGATATACATAGTTGTGAATATGTCATACGTTTTACTAACAAGAGTAGTCAAAGGCAAATACTAACTTTAAATTTCTTTTAAAGTTTTCTTTCCTTTGTGTGATTATTTTTAAAGAGACACTGTCATTCTGGCTCTTTCTGGCTTATGACGTATCAGCAAGTTTTCAAACTATATCAAAAACACATATACACACCCTAGTTTCTTTGCTCAAATAAATGACGTCATGTACTATGTTAATCTAAACATTTACTTACATGGCAAGGAATAAATTAAAATAAAATAAAAAATCAGCTAATATGTACATATGATTGCAAAAAGTTTGAATTCAGTTTTATAGAGATCAGTTGTCATATAAAGGAAAGTAAATGAGCATTTCTGTTGTTTAGAATCAATGTGTTTTTTCATCTCATCATTATCTAACAATACATTTCTTTTACAGGTCTTTCTGTTGATAGTGCCAACACATTTAATCAATATTGACCTAAAAGTAACATTTGCAAAACAACATCTAATCATTTATACTTTTATAGCCCTCCACTTGTACGACCTATCTAGTTGTAATGATAGATTAAACATACAGGTTGGACACACCCTGTTGTCTGTGACACTGGACAAAAAAAAAAATACAAGAAAGGTTAAGAGAGAGAGAGAGAGAGAGAGAGAGAGAAGAATAAAAGCCCTCTGCTTTGTCTGGGGAATTATTTAGGGATAAGCTCTTCCTTTGAATGGGTTCAGGTATATTTTATATTTTAGTTTCTGTTTGCTTTGAAAAGTGAGAAATGAGATGTTTCCTCCACCACCTTCCTGCTCTCCCACCGCTCTACATTGTATAGAATTACCTGGTGATACTTCTCTGTAGAAAATGTTATAGAGTTGTCTGTTAATTTAGCAACGGAGATGTCTAGTTTCCATTGTTTGCCTATCAGTATAAGGCTTCTCAGTGAACAGGCGCTGAGGACTTTGCGTATTTGCGTCACAGGTAGGGCTCAGTTTACATAAGTCAGTTCCAGACATTGAGCTGCTACAGTCAGACGGCAAATAAGAGTTCCTGCATCTTATCAAATGCTAACCAGTATAGGTAGACTGAGTGCACTTCAGCAAGGAAAATCCTGCCGCATTGACGTCATCCAAACAGTGGTGTTGCCATAGAAATTTCTAAGCCTGTTGATCTTTAAGATTTACTGATACTAGTCCTTACTCTTTTTAAACCCCTTAATATCATTCAAATACAAATATAGATCTGAATGAAATAATGTATTACACAATTGTCACATTTATAAACCATAAGAAGAGGTGCTAGAGCAATAGCTTTGCCAGGAATTTGTGTGGCTTTAGAAAAAACGATGTACCAGAGCCAAAGCACACACTAATGTGTAGAACAAACTAGATTTACTGGAACCCCAAATGCAGTCATATATGAAATCAACATAAATAAAAAGGTGTGATTTCTAATACAACTGTATTTAGCAAAAGTGTGACAAGAAACAAGTGTGCATTCACCTACTCTTTTTCAAGTATACAACTAAATATTTTAGAATAACCACTCTCACCAGAAAGAATAATATATGCACACAGCACAGCAAAGTCCTTAAATAAGCTACAAACAGCTTCTCTTGCACACACTGCTAGTGTTTACACCAGGGCTGTCTTGAATAATGAAATTCTTTCCACTTATAGGTAAGCTTTATTTTCAAATCAGTGAATTGATGAATAGTTCAATGGACATGTGTCTTGTTTTGAACAGCCCATATTTTGTGTCCCGTGCTGTGAAGTCCTTCTCACTCTAAGGAGCTCATTAAATCAAAGAAAGCATCACACTTTTAACCCTCTACATTACTGTAATCAACACTAATTCTTAGAAAAAGGACAAATCAGGAACAAATGACTTATACATTAGTCACTACTACTTAGAAATAGGTAATTAGTCAGCACATAATATTAAAGTAATGGTTTGGTAGTTTTTATGATCAAATAAAAATAATCATTTATCAGATGATCATGTATCCTATCAACATAGTTGCTTTTGGCTGCTGCCTATTGGGGATCACCACAGCAGGCCAACTGGTCCGTGCAACAACTTGGCACAGGTTTTACACCGGATGCCCTTCCTGACGCAATCCTCCCATTTTTCCGGACTTGGGACTGACACTGCATCCAGCGGCTGGGGTTTGGGCATTGGCTGGAATTGAACACGGGCCTTCCACTAGTAGTACCTAGTAGTACCTAGTACTAATTATGACATAAGTGTTAATAAAGCGTTAGTAGTCATTCCTGCTTCATGGCATAGTTACTTATGAGCCATTAAGATACTGAAGACTCTTTAGAGGATATTAGGCCTTTGTGCACACAGTTGCAAATAAACATGATAAATGTAGTTATGTTTAAACCAAAATGTAAGCATGCCACACATTTGAATGTGCCAAAGTATGCAAACAGATGTCTTACTGAGTCACTTAATTTTCCTTTTCCTAGTCTCATGGAAGAAATGGATTCCTGAGTCATCACACTGTTAGAAATGGGAAAAGTGATTTCAGCATCAAAGTAATGAAGGATGTTGTCTGTTCTAATTCATAATGTGCAACACACTAACCTCATGCTCTGTTTTAATGCTGCTTGTAAATGAGTTTCAAGGAGAGCACTCTCATTACATCCAGCTCTGTTTAGTCATTGCTATTTCCATTTTATTTGGCAACATGATATCAAGCTCTACTTCCTCCTCTGAAAGAGCTATAAGGTTTTTACCAGTTGTCTAAACCACTGTCTAAGTAATTACAATAAAGTGCAATCAAATAATCAGTAACATATTTCACTACATAACAGCTTACTTAAATAGTGGCTTTAGAGATAATTTTATCAGCATTTTGTAATACTATTTGTTCTTCTGATAAGTTTAGTGGATTCATGGATTACTGGATTAGGACGTAGATTATTGTAACATTTAGGTAAAAATGTTTTTGTCTATTCAAAGTTCTCATCTTTAAATGCTGTGTTAGCCTTGACTAAGACATAATCAAATAATGGTGAGTCTATACCCACCCACTAGATTCACACTGCCAGATAACCTGAAACAAACAGAAGTCAGTCCTGCGAAACCAATGACCAACAATAATGAAAGCAAACAAACTTTTGTTTATTTGAAAATGTAAAAATGTTTTATTGTGAATTTATGATGATAAAAATGCTTCTTGCTGGCTGGATGGGAAATAATCTAAAAGGTTAAATAACACAGTTGTGAGCACTTAGTTCTATAAAATCACTCAATCCAGTTACTAACTATTTTGTTTAAAGAGTACTTTATTTTATTGATGCGATTGAAAATGTCAAGTTCGTACTTTTTGTTGTCTTTCCAATGTTCTCTAGCTCAGAGCAGGCCATGGACTTTTCTCCCACACTGTCTGCTTGCCACATGTCAGGGATTTTTTTTAAGTAGATCTGTAATGATGATGCTGCGTATCTCCAGCTGTACAGGACACTGATGGGGGCCACATCTAGCACACTGCCTGGCAACCAAAGGATGCTGTTACAAGCTGAACCTGGTTAACACCATGGTGTGTGAGGACAAACTGCCCTAGATTAAACATTTATAAAAACAGCTAGTTGTGTTTGTTTATCTGTTATCTCTAATATATGCAGTACATGCCATCATTTTTAATGTATGATTTTCTTTGAAATACATAAGTACAGTTTTAATCTGTAGTTTATACCTGTTCAAGTCTGATTTTGCCTCTATGAAGCATGTGACCAGTAAAAATGCATATTGCAATATGTTACCGAGGAAGCTCATTCATTATGCATATGCCTTTGTTCTGAAGGCTAAATTGCTTTTAAACTTTCTCCTGTGAAACCTTGAAAGAACAACAACAACAAAAAAAAATTACAAATGCACTCATGTTTAAGGCCATGTTGAGTTTAAAGGGTAGTGTGGCTTTTATTATCATTTGGTAGCCATTACCAACCTTGCACTGATTATATACACATGGTGCTGATGTAGATTTAACAGTTGTTCTGCTGTTGAAAGGTAGAATAAAAACTTTTCACCAGTGCACATAAGAACATTCTTAATGGAAACATATACATGAGAATTTATCTTGAGTGGAAAAAGCCATGTATTTCCATTCATGGCTTATCACTCACTGTAAAACTTAATCAAACCAAACCAGCTTAAAGAAAAACAAACTCAAGTACTTGTACTTGAAAAATAAGCCATCTCATCAAGTTCAGACCTTTCCAACCAGATGTAGAAACAATCTAGAAGGTTGCAATTAAAGTTTGGTCTACACACACACACACACACACAAAATTGGGCTTACTATTATTAATGCTAAGTTTAACCTTAAGCTCAGTAGTCAAAGGGAAAACTTTCAGTCCTTTATAGCTTTAAAATGAAAACTGCAAGGTGTGTGTGTGTGTGTGTGTGTGTGTGTGTGTGTGTGTGTGTGTAAATTCTGCAATCTAAATTAGAAAATTATTATTATAACATAACATACATCCAGTAATTGTGTCATTTTGTTTGTAATGATTTTAACATCATTCAAAAGTATTAGTACTTTATTTTGAAAGAAAGAGACTTAAAGCTGTATTATTCACAGTCTTAAAAGTTGTCTTAAAGTAAATCCTACACTGAAGTTCTGATGCTTTAAAACTTCCAGTGGGCGTGTCCACACTCACACAATCTCGCCAAAAGGGGTTTCCGTAACGAGGAGCATGTATTAATTATTCATGAATTATCGTCCAATCAGCAAGTTTATGCAAATACAATGAGTATAAATACTTCGGCCGGGGCGCGAAGCATTTTAGACGAGTTAAGAATTAGAGACCGCGAGCTGTAAGTTGATATCTGACTATAAAAGAAGTTGAAGACATCGGAACTTTCTACAAGTAATCAATTCAGTATTTTAAGGAAGTTAGACGTAAAACTTTGGCTAGAAAATTAACTGTTTTTTTTTCTTTTCTTCCTGCATCCTGTTCAGCACTGGGAAGACGCCGACATCTTTGAGGGAGCATAGATTTTTATTCCGGCTGATCTCTTCTGTCTCTTATCGCCATGTCAGTCGGTGACACATCGGAGCACACTGGGCGATTCTGTGTCTTGTCTTGGGAGCAGGTGCAGCGTTTGGACTCTATTCTTGGCGAACCGGTCCCTATTCACGGACGTGGAAACTTCCCGACACTTTCTGTTCAACCCCGACAAATCGTCCAGGTAAAACTGCGGAACCTTCAGGCGCTTGATGTAATATTGGTTAGGGACTTTTCCCTGTCTGAAGTGGATGTGCTTTCATTTCCGTTTTTTAATTAGTCTTCCAGCTACAGAGAACAAAGCTGTTTTATTTGGCATTTAATATTATATACCCACTTCACAGGCCTACACAGAGGCCTGATTTGCACCAGTAAAGCTCATAAAGAAGGGATTGATCCCAAACCTCCACTAATGTTTAAGTTGTGTGCTCACATTTTAGAGGTCTTCACATTTGCTCCAGAAAGTATATGATAAGCAAAACATTTTTAGCTTTTGCCCCTTGAGTCTTGCTCAGCTCATTAAACTGCTATGTTAATGACTCAGATGTTCCTTTAAATGCTGCTCTTTTTTTCTTGTTTTGTTTATTTATTTCTTTTGCTGGACTCAACCCACCCACACAGCCCCCTTTGGGACAACACTCTGGCATGATTTCCCCCAAGTCCTTCACAGAAAATCTTTGTCAGTCAGGAAAATCCTGCAGTTACGAAAGTCCTACTTCTGTATCTGTCTCTATCTTATGTGTATGAGCAAAACATAATTTTGATCAAAAATCAGATAATGTATTCCTTGTTGATTCTTGAGTCATAATTAAATTTCGTTCCTATTAATAATCCAAGCCACGTCATGAAAGTGATTGGCTTAGTCGAATGATATAAAACAGGACGATATAGCAGATGTTCTAGTGATTTATAGTGATAGTGTTTTATAGAGGCACCATCCATTTCAAACCAATGCAGACCCTCATATTTGTGTGCAGGTCAGTCAAGCTTTGCTTGAAACTTTCACATCCATATAATTTCAACAGAAATGAAGTCATATGGAAACTTAAATATTAACCAGTTATTGATGGCTCCTCTCAAACCTAGGAAATGAAACTTAAAGTTGTTTGATCTTTTAGGTTGAGATGTGTTTTATGGTCCCTAAAAATATACGATTGATTAGTATTGCATGACTAAAGATGCTTGGATCATGATAAGATTCAGTGTCTTGGACTGCGTACACAAAATTTTTTAAGTGCTTCGGGCTCCATCAATTACTGTACATTTGTTTGTACCCCGAGGAAAGAAGGGCAAAGTTAATCTGTTCTATTAATGTAAGCATTGTATTAGTGTTAGTGTTCTGATAACACTGAAAGGTAATTACTACGATGTCTCCATTGGGTTCTTTTCTTGGCCTCCCTGCAGTAAAAATTCTACTGTTTTACTGGATATATATCTTCATAATGATAGCTTTTATGTAATAGTACATCTGACCGACATGAAGACTTGCTTTAAAGAACACGATAACTGTACTGTGTAATTATGTTATTGTGGTTTTGCCTCTTTTAGTGTTGTCTGACTAATTATGAACTTGAGCAGAGGCTTTTATGACAGAATTGTCTGATGGAATGTGACTAAACATGAGAATATAGACATGCGTGTGTACTGCCTCGGGCAGTTTGCCTTTGGGAATGTGTGACATTTTCACTTAGAACATGCTAAGAAAAACCTGACATTCTTGTTTTCAACAATGGAATGGAAATTGTATTTTTATGGGGCTTCTTGAAGAGAGTTAAGTGATGTTTATTCTGTTAATTTTTGTTGAAAGAAAGCAATATAGTACCGCTGTATTGTAGAGCGGCAGTTTCTGACAGTGTTGCACAATATTACACACTGTGACTGTAAAAGTATACAAGATAAATAAGTCTGTAAGTGTGTATGCTAGGTTCTGCATTAGTGTGCTCTTGAATAGCAATGTATAATGGTTTCATTTCTTCTTTGTTTCAAATTGTTAAATTACCAATTGCAAATTTCCATCAAGCTCACCTACGAATATTTTAAATGATTTGTGAAGTCCCAAACAATAATACAAGAATAAAAGTATAATACCTATAATAAAAGTATAATGACATGATATTCAAATGTTAAAAAAATGAAGTGGTAATAGAGTTGAACAAGAAGCTGAGATATGTTAAAGGCCATGTATATACCTTTCAGCCACTACTTATGCTCCAAAGCCCCAGTCTGACCTATTAATTATAAATAGTAGGCTAATGACCCGACTGAGTAGAGTTAGTGTTTGTTTTTATTTGACTAATGCTAATCAGACAGAGTAGTTACACAGGTTCACACATTACTTTTCACCTACAGGGTGTATTCTTCAAAGTACACTAACTCTTATTTCAACAAGCCTGGCTAAATTCCAGCACCTTTAGCGCCACACAAGGAAACGAATCTTATGCCAGTGTTGGTTACTATGGTAACATAGGTATTTGGACAAACATGCTCTGTTAATAGTGAAGCTCGATTACTTTGACTGGACAAGCCACATGATATAAGAAACAACAGATCTGTCCATTCATGAGTAATATCTGTTCATAAACCAGTTTTTGATACTTAGATTTGGATAAGATATAAAAGCTACTGTTTGCGTACAGGTGAGCTATAATTAGCCAAAATGATATTTTCTAACTATCATTGCCTTGGTAAAATGCAGGTTGTAAAACCAGTGGTCTATAGTAAAGCTTACTTCATGATCATCCATATTGTGTCTGCTGATCCAATCGATGAGGGTTTGAAAATCCAGTGGAAAATCCAGGGAATGAAAATCCAGTGGATGAGGGAGTGTGTAAAGCCTTCGGGACTCCACTTCCCATATCATTTCAGCAGAGGAGAGATCCTGTAGCATTTCTATATGAGATATTGTGACTGTAGAATTACTGGAAGGTTCTTGCATCTCTATATGCTTCTTAGCCTTAGGACATTTCTTTACACTGTCGAAGATGCAGCAAAGCAGCATATGATGTGAAAGTAGAAATTGAACCTTGAGCCTTGCCTTGCACGCAAGAGTATGAATTCCTAATAACTTTTGTTCTGGCTTGGTCATAGCTTACATACTTAAGTGTTAGTAAATATGCAGTAAGTACATATAAAAGTTTTCTTCAGTGTTTTGGAAATGAATATTCAAGGGATCTACTTTTTTGTAATTATGTGTTCTAAGATATAATCTCTGCTTGACAAAAAAGGTGCTCTTTCTTTGCAGTCTACATTTAGCTGATTTTGCAACCGACTCTTAGGGATCCTTCAATGTAGCGACTAAGCATATTAGCCTCAATCACTACAGTTTTGCTTGAATAAGCGAGAACATGTCACTCCTGCATTTTGTAAGTGGAGCACATTGATTGTCGAGTGACTGGCTAATTTAAACAAGGCTATTTTAAACAAGTCTGGACTTTATGACTTGCTTTGTGGAACACCACCCAAGTCACAGGTAGGCTATTTTGATTTCATTTACGCAGGTGCAGGTCAGGGTGTATGCCTTTGTAAAACCGTGTGCCCTCCCTTACAAGTTCTTCCCCACTCTCCACTCTTGTCCACACTCACACTAGATCTGAGTGAACATTTAAGACTACATAAAGCCCACATCACCAGTCCTGGCTTGGTTCCCTTTTGGAAATTAAATATATAGTAATATATTGTGTATATATATATGTATTTCAAAATGCAAGTACATTCAATATATTATATATTCTGTGGCTTGAATGACCACTGGCCCAGTGTTCCTTGTGGAGGAAGGGAACGCAGACTACTTGTGATAACCTTAATCGAACTTGAGGTCATAGACGGGTTTAGCTCATTTACATATTGCTCTGTAAATAGTACCTGGCAGCATTTAAAGATTTGCGAATGCTTCCCATTTATTCTTTTTTGTGGTCAGGTTCTTTATATCACAAACAGTAGCATATCTTTTGACTAATCTCAAATTGCTTGCTCAAACTATTCTGAGAAATGTTTGCTTTCTTGCTAAGATAAACTGAAATAATGATCTTAGTCTGTGCGTGTATTTGCAAGTTCAATAAGTGAACCTGTTTATCTAGGGTAACATTTAACTTTCATTTACCTCGTACATACGAAGACTAGTTCAGCAAAAGGAAATGCTCACATTCAGTAAGAGTGGCAGTCAAGATTGCAAAAAAGTGGACTAGATAAATTATTAGAATAATTTTAAGTTAGCACTAACATAATTTTAAATTGCTAGGTTGGTTAGCTATGTTTACCAAGACCGAATTATAAAAAATTGTCTTTGTCTTTCTAGGTTGTGCGAACACGGCTGGAGGAGCGAGGTATCACTGTGCGTGATGTGAGACTGAACGGCTCTGCTGCCAGTCACATTCTGCACCAGGACACAGGGCTTGGTTACAAGGACTTAGACCTGATCTTTGGCATATCTCTGTCGGATGACCAGGCATTCCATCTGGTTAAAGATGTGGTCCTGGACTGCCTGCTTGACTTCTTGCCTGAGGGTGTTAGCAAAGAGCGCATCAATGCACTCACTCTGAAGGAGGCTTATGTGCAGAAGTTGGTGAAGGTGTGCAACGATTCAGACCGCTGGAGTCTCATATCTCTGTCCAACAACACAGGCAAGAACGTGGAGCTCAAGTTTGTGGATTCTCTGAGGCGCCAGTTTGAGTTCAGTGTTGACTCGTTCCAGATTCGACTGGACTCGCTGCTGCTCTTTGACCGCTGCTCCGAGACACCAATGTCTGAGAGCTTCCACCCCACTGTTTTGGGGGAAAGCATGTATGGTGACTTTCAAGAAGCTCTTGGTCATCTTCATAATAAAGTCATTGCTACACGTAGCCCAGAGGAGATCCGAGGTGGTGGTCTTTTAAAGTACTGCCACCTGCTGGTGCGGGGCTTCCAGCCCAAATCAGAGGCTGAGATGAAATCACTCCAGCGCTACATGTGCTCCAGGTTCTTCATTGACTTCCCAGACATTGGAGAGCAGCAAAGGAAGCTGGAGGCCTACCTTCAGAACCACTTTGCGGGCATGGAGCACAAGCGCTATAACTGTCTCACCACACTCTACCATGTGGTTAACGAGAGTACTGTGTGCCTGATGGGCCATGAGAGACGTCAGACATTGAACCTTATCTCCATGTTGGCGCTGCGGGTACTGGCCGAACAGAACGCCATACCCACTGTCACCACGTGTTACTACCAGCCTGCTCCTTACGTACGGGATATAAACTTCAGTAACTACTACATAGCTCATGTGCAGCCGCCACTGGTTCACCCTTGTACTAACTCCTATCAGACTTGGCTGCCCTGCAAGTGACCCAAAGATCCTGAAAAGAGAGATAAGCATAAAAAAGACCTTGAAAGGAATAGCTGTTCAACCCGACTTCTGGTGGAGTGATAGTTCTTTTTCAGTTCTTTTTCTCCCTTCTTGTTTTAATTTTCTCAATGAAAATGAGATCATAAACAATGACATCCTGAAATTATTTTTCAGTATAGATGAGTGACGTGGACTGATAAATTACTGCTGTATGTCTGACATGAGCCAATCCTTTTGCATATTCCCTTGCACTCACAGAAATGAATTTTGCTGACTGGATATGGGACAGTCGGTCTTTTTCCAATGTAGCAATTATTATGTCTTTGATCTGCAGCAATTTTTGTTGGCCTTTGGGACAAAAGGCGGTATATTTTAAGTAGTGTTAAAAAGTTAACTTTTTAAAAATTTTTTTTTTATTTTAAAAACATTTGTCTGGCTGTGGTTCAATCAATCTATGTTTTCTTCTGTTTAAAGGACCAAAGGCATTTTATTTTTATAAGGGAATGTTTCAAGCAATTCCAAGTGCCTAAAAATCCATGTACAAAAAATGAGAACTTTTTGCTCTCATGATTTCGTGTATCCTATATTTTCAGGGATAGAAGCATGTATTTTCATGTGATTAAAAAAAACACCAAAATCCACACTGAAGTGTCCCTGATATGGTTCATTTTTCAAACTAAAGCAATATAACATTTCTCAACCAATGTAACTTGAATTGTAACTTTGTACTCAGATAAGCTACGTTATTGAGCTATGCTATTATGGGCTGAACATGTGGCATGCTTTAGCCGAGGTGATGGATCCATTACAGTTCCGGCACATGAAACATAAGGATCCTTTCTAAAGCACAATGACTTCTCTTTCTGTTCTGACACTAAAGCTACCTTCAATGGCCTTTTTGTTCCTCTACCCATGTTGCTACTGGAATCAGAATCAAATTTCCTGCAAATTGATGCTATACTTATGTTTGCTTAGTTCATCTAAGTCCTTAAGAGGGTTATTGAATCGAGACTGATAATATAGCAGATGATTGGCTTGGCAAATCGTACTATCAAATTGGCAATACTCTTGATTGATATTTTGAGGTTAGAAAATAAAAAATAGTTTTCCAGCCTTCAAGAATATAGACAATGGGGCTAATGACCTGTAATATGCATATTTAATATGTAATAAATCTCTAATTTTCTGGTTATTGTGTAATTATGTTGTAAAATATTCTCACTGTCCTTGCTGTATACAATGAAGTTTCTGAAAGGTATCAAGAGAATTTGGACAATACAGTACATGTTATAGTACATACATGTTAAAATAATCCTCTGTACTTCACATATCTTTTCCTTTAAAAGGCAGAGCTGTGACTCTTAATGCCAGCATGTCTGACTTTATGGGAAGATATACAGGCTGTTTAATCTTTTTTCTTTTGGCATACTCTGTTCACATGTGTAACCTCTGTTTAGCTCAAGATGGAAATTCACTGTCAGGGGTTTAAAAAAAAAGTAGACTTCGATGTCGACTTCGATGTAGACTTCGATGTCTGGAATGGATCATTGTGGAGTTTATACACAATGCAATCCTACTGTCATTGTTTGCAGCCTCTTAAGTCGGGTTTAAACTTCATGTGTACGTGATTGAACGCACATTTATAATACCTTACTGTGTACCAAAAGTTGATTCCTGTGTTTGGCTTAACTGGATGGTGGAGTTTAACCTCTTGTTTCTTTGGTTACATTTGATAAATATATCCTCAGCCACTGAAGAGCAAATTCAAACATAAAGCAGTAAAATGTAAACCATAAGATTTCTATTACAATTACATTTATAAAGGTATATTTATGCCTTGTATTAGAACTGATCAACTAATTTCTATGTTTTGTTTGGGCAGAGAGGCACAGCATACCACAGCAATGTTTCAGGAGTTCCACACTGTGGTCAAATTGTATTTAAATGTGTATGCTTTTAACAGGCACAAAAGATTTTCACTGACTCACTGAGCTTCTGGCAAAATGCTAGTCTGAGGCAGTGGTGTAATGCCACTAAAACCTACAGCAATTTAAATCAGCACTGGAATACATGATCTCTTCTGTTGGCAATAAGCCTTGGAAAAGAAGCAATCGATGTGCCGCTGACCTAGACCATTTCTTTTGACACTATGGCAATATAATCCTAACATAAAAATACATCTCCTTCTTAGACACACAAAAGTCCTTCACGTGCTTGAGGATTCCCTTGATGGTATGCATGCTCACTGAGCACTTTATTAGGAACACTATACTGATACTGAGTTAGGCTTCACTTTGCTCTCACAACAGCATAAATTCCTTATGGCATGTATTTCACAAGATAGAAACATTTCTTTGAGATTCTGTTCCTGGTTGACATGATTGCATCAGGCAATTCCTGCAGATTTTTCAACTGCACTTTCATGCTTCGAACCCCTGTTCTACCATATCCCAAAGGTGTTCTTTTGGATTTAGATCTGGGGACTGGGAAGAACACTGAACAACACTCAATTGTTTGTCAAGTTCATGAAATCATGTTTCAATCATGCCAAGAAAGCATTCCCTACACCATTACACCACCTCCATGTCGTGATTGTTGAAAAATTTTAATTAATCATATCTAAACAAAAAAATAATTAAACTTTTTGAGATTTGTAGTGCTATTTCCATACTAATGCACTTAGAAAAATAATGACAGCAATTAAGTTTTGATGGTGTCATTTTTACATTGCACTCTTTATTCTTTGCACTTATACATAATATATGTCATAATGCATGCCTGAAAGCTGTTAGGAATTTCAATTTAGGTAATTAATGAAAGAAAGGAGCCACAATGTTTTACTTTCTTTGGTTCTGGACCACCAGGCCAGTTTCCTTCTGGAATTACTGATTTCCTGTGTGCTCCTTCCTTTAGCCAAGGACTAATAACACAGTCACTGTCTTGTGATGTGTAATATGTAGCCTATAAAAGGCCCATATCAGACTTTTCCCCTTCTCCCTCTCATCTTATTGAGGAACCCAAAAAACAGACCCAAGGATGAATTCCTTCTACAATAGTGAAACTATACAGATTTGTTACGGTTAAATGTGCCTCCTTAAGGAAAGTGTGATGATGTTCCCCTTGGGTGTCAGTAAGTTTCACATTGATTCGTTGCTATTCACCACTTACTCAGAGACTGCAAGGCAAGGTCCATTAGGATAGAAAAAGGCAAGCTCATCTGTGGTGCAATCACAGGATGAACAGCAGCCAATAGATGGTTCAGGTGTGTGTTGAAGAAAGAATGAGCAATGTTACTGCATTGGAACAATGACAAGAGGAGTTATCAGTCAGGATGTGTCAAATACAAGAGCTGACTGTGAAGTGCAGAGATTGGTAGAGCTGTCTAGCATGTAGAGACATACCCTAATGCCTTTTCAGTGACGACCTCTCATTCTCTAAGCTTAACGGAGAATGTAGATACCCCATCAACAGAGCACTTTGAAGGTCAGGGTGTAACCCCAGAACACAGGACACAGTATCAAGCCCTTGGCAAAACTACAGCAAAACTATTGACACATTTTATAGTATATATCAGCTCAAGAAAGTGCCTGTGCTGTGACATAAAGACACTAAATAGTTTTTGTTAGACAGGGCCTGGAGTCTGTCACCTGGTATGACCATTGCCCTCACTAGTGATATAAAGCATTGTAGTGCAAATCTCTGTAGCAAGACCAAGTGGTATTAACCTCTTTGTTAGCCTCTTTGTACCAACTGGCTTATACCACAGAGCATTGGCTATTGGTCCTAAAGGAGGTAATTCCCACATGACAGATTCAGTCTGGTGTTAAAGGCAGAGGGCTTAATGATAGTGCTCCAAGCCATCAGAGCCATAGCCATGTGCAGGGGAAATCAGTGGGTGTATTGACACAAATGAGATTTACTCAAATGCCATTGACAGACGCTGGTAAAAACAACAGACACACAGCTTCAGTAGGCACTGGAAAATCATCTCTCCTTACACATATGGAACAGTAGGCTACCATTGGGAGCCCTGGACCATCCTCATGTTATTTTCAATTTTTAAATACTGCAACTGCAGATGGAAGGAGTTGTGCAGGATTCAGCATGGACTACATTGGTACGATGGCACTGGATCAGAACGCAAGTGCAGGTTCACATCAGGACAAGGCTGGACTAAACTGCCAAAGTATGATACACCAGAAGCACACATTCATTGGCAGGGTTGCTTAACCCTCTGCAATTAAAGCATTGGAGGTCCAAAACATCAGATCAGTGTAGCTACTGAGCACACTGTCCACAGGCTATAATTTACTGTTTTGCTTTAGACCACCACCAAACAGAGGGGTCTACCTACTGAGGTGCAGTTTGGCCTGAATGACTGTGGAAGTGTGATCACTGCTAGAGAAAGAGACATTAAATATGTTTTATTTCTGGCCTATATGTCAGTGAAGGTGTATTTGCGGGTCAAGAGGGAAGCAGCTGTTGTCAGAAGGTTGCTGGTGTTAGGTGTCTTGTTATTAGATAAGTAACTAAATATACTCACCCATTTAACAGACTGACTGAAGCCACAGAATGCTTAAAGTATAGTTTCTGTATGACATTTCTGTAATTTATACTATTAACACTGATTTGCCCAGCCCAGGGTCATTTGTCCACTGCTTGCTGTGTTGTTCTTTGGGCTTCCACACATTATCATACAGTGCAGCTAACCAAGTTCATAGATTTTTACTCTTTTCAAAGGTATGCAGATTAAAAATCATGTAACATTCTACATCGTTTAGCACAAAGAAAAATGCTTATATTTCTGCAATGGAAGAGGTGTAGTAGCTAGCTTTCTACAGCTTTAACTTTAAGTAAAGCCCTGAATTTTCATTGGGGTATATTACACATTCTGTGATGAAGTGGATTTTGAAAAGTCTTTCAACTAAGAGGTACTCTAGAGTCCAGTAACAGAGCAGATTTTCTATAATGGTACTTAAGTACAGCAATGATTTGCATATTTGCACAACTGTATTATTGAGTGGGATCCAAAAAAGGATACAACAGTACTCACCAAGGAAACCACAGAAAAACAAAAAGGCAGTCATTTTGCAATCAAATTTATGAGGCTAATTCCACCAGGTAAACCATCATATTTCACTGATGATAATAGCTTCAGGTTTGACGTACTCAGAGAACAATTTATTCATGCAAATCTCTACTGGCCAGGCTGGTGAATATTAGAAAAGAGGACTCTGGCATGATTTCTTGAGAACCTTAGATATTGCATAACTCCAGACCCATGCACAGACATTTTAATGGCAGGGGCCCAGGATAGGACAACTCTTAATCCCCATACCCCCACACCACTACACACCATGATCACTGCAATGCACTTCTAAGGAAGGCTTGCATAACAGTTATTTAGTTACATTAAATACCCAAGGTGACTGGTCCTACACCAGAAAAATCATGCTTACAGCCTGAGCCACCTAGCCTTGCCAGTCTCAGGGAAACAGAATGAGTCAGTTATATCATTATAAACTAGAGAGAGGACATTGTATTGATTTCAGTCACAGAAGCTTGAAAGTTCACTATAAAACCTAAATCTTTGCATTATGAGACATTCAGTAGCCTTACCAGATACAAGTATTATACATGCTAGCCACAAGGGCTATCTCTATATGCATGATTTCCACCATGGAACACATTAGACAGCACTGGGCAGCTTTGACATTGGGCTAGTAATGTGGTAAACAGACGGACCCTGACTACAGTAGGTGTTTTTAATTAAAGTTTGTTTGGGTGATCACATGATCTTTATGAGGTGACATAAGTCTGAAGGAGCTAAAGGAAAACACATGTCCATGCTGTATTGAATTAAGGGATGGGCCTGTTAGCCCAATTGCAACTAAAAGTACAAACATCACACTCTCTAAACATTCTTTTGTGCATCTGCCTCAGTCCATGACTATGACTATTTTTGTATGGTCAGAAGTAGAGGAGAATTTTTTTAATTGAGTCTGAACAAAGGTTCCACTTGGTAATTATAGTTCAGCAATAACATATTTTATAAATGTCATGCTGTGTCTTCATATCTATCCTACTTCTACGTTCTCCATGAACTTTAAGATATACAGAATATGTGAGGTGTCTGTAAACACATGCAGGGTGATGTCACTTGAAGTGATAGTATGCATTAAGAAATGGCAGTGTGACAGAATATATGGTGTATATGGAATCTCCATGTAAAGGAGCTGAGGGCCTGCTGGGGAAGTGCTGCAGGGAGCCCAGAATAGCACACAGGCAGAGATGGCATCTGTTATTTCACTTCAGTCACAACTTCTGTCTCTGTCGATTACCTGACATGGGTAATAGATCATTTTGAACAGAGCAGACCATAAAGGGGCGAGAAAAAGAAAAGAATTAGAAAGTAAGGATGAAAGACATTGGGGGATACAAAGACAGCAAGCAAGACAGCGAAAGATAGAGTGAGTCTGATAGGCAGAATGTCTCCCTTTTCCATGCTATTTCCCAGAGGGGAACTGGAGCTCTGCATTCCATGCATTGCGACTCGCTGACAAACAATCCCAACTTTATCTCCAGCACGTGGAGTAGCTGAATGGGTGCAGTGTCTGAGAAGGAGGCTGGAGTTTACCCAGTGAGGGGGGCAGAGCCACTGCCTGCTTGGCCAAGTCCCACTGCCCCTTTGAGCTTATGCACTCCCAAACCAAACACATACCGGTGTTAGGTGGCCCAGAAGGCCAGAGTGTACAGAGAACACTCTGGAAGCAGATGGGCCGTCAGGGGCCAAGGGCAAGCATCCAGTGAAATGCAGCAAGTAGGGAAAATGAATGAAGTAGCAATTCATAAATACTAGCTTTGATCACATAGCTCTAGAATTTATGGATTTCCTATTAAGACTGCTAAAATTATGGGCATTTCACTTGAGTAATATGATTGCAATACTTTTGGGATGAAGATGCTCTTTTTCTTTTGTTACAAATTTTTTAATTATTCACTTAATTGAGGAAGTGAAGTCTTATTGGTCATATCAAATGTTGCTTTTTGGTGCTGACGTAAGGTGGATGGGAAAGCTGGTTCTAGATCAAGGTTAAAAGAAAATGGCAACTTTCAACCATAGTGTCAGTGACATTGTTGTCACGCCAAGGTCTAAAAATACAGTATAAAATATGAGCAGTGGAAGTAAGAGCTACTCTTCTGTTGCAGACGTGGCATACATGTAGGGTGATGAGGCACAGAGAGAGAGAGAGAGAGAGAGAGAGAGAGAGAGAGAGAGAGAGAGAGAGAGAGAGAGAGAGAGAGAGAGAGAGAAAACAGAGAGCTCATTCAGTCTGTCTGTATTTACAGTATTTGCCGATCCACCCATTTCTCATCCCCCATGCTGCCCAAGGCCAGATGAAAGCTGTAGGCTGTTCTGCCCAAGACCAGATGTTTAGGTGGGGCTTTTGGCCACAGAGGTGCTCTGCTGATCGTTGTCATACGCCACACATGCCTCGTTCAATGTCTTCTGGGAGAATCAGCTTAGTATGTTATCACAGCTTGTCGGCCGATTTGTGTGCGAAGGCTGATGAGGGATGTGCAGCGATATGCAGTGGGGCTGTGATCTCAGACGTGGGCTTTTTTTTCTAAAAAAGGGAGCAGAACTTGGTCTATTATCTCACAGAGTATCCCACTGTCTGCTCAAACAGTGTACTATTGTCTGGACTTAGTGTTTAGTGTCTCTTAGGCCAAGAACTGCATAGATTTTCTGGAAGCGAAGGTTTTTCCTCACTGAAAAGTAAAATAAACACAACCTGGGAACACACTTGCATAGCTCAGCTTCTATAAATATCCACCCACTAAACCATATAAAAATTTCAAAGTGCACAATAATTTAACAACATACGCCCCTTTTTGCAATTAAAAACCATTAAGAGGACGTTCAGTTCTACACATAGGTTGCAATTCAAGAACATGGCTGATACTTATTTGTATTTAAATGTGAACTTCTCCTTTTATTTTTTCCCAAGTTATTCTTCTTTTATTTGTTTGTTCTCATGTGCTTTTAATAGTATTCCTGAATATGCATGTGTTTTTTCCACTTGTGTTTTAGCCTTTGTCTTCATCTTGCCTCTTCTTCTACTCAGCCTTGTTTTTTCTCTCCATTTGATCCTCATTTTCTCTCATTTTGTTTTTCATTGTTTTTCCCATTTACTGCTTTGAACTGGATTTGTGGTTTGTTCCAATATTTAAAATGTTTGCCAATATTTATTTCATGAAGAAAGCTCACCATTTATGGGCAAACATTCCCTGGGAATTTGACCTTTAGTGGACCAATTAAAATGTAGTTTATAATTATTATCATTTGCAACAAACAACTAATTGTAGTGTATATGCAGTATATAAGCATCCACATACTAACAATAAAAGAAGGAGACCACACTAAACACCACGCAGTGGAATTTATATGGGAATCCCATTTCCTGGATTCTAAGTGGGCTGCTGGGAAGTAGAGGCATCAGCCCATGATCACTGTAGAGGAAACATACAGTTCTTAATGTGATGTATATTTCAGACACACCTCCATATACCTTACAAAAGCAATCAGGAATGCTAAGTGCTGTTCCAGTTGCAAGTCTGAGTTAGGACACTCTGCAGTCTGGATATAGTCATCTGTATTAATCTGTAATATATGTAAAAGGGAATCTAAAAATGATGCAAGCTCTTTACAAAAATTCTCTTTACAATTGTTTTGTTTTATCTAGATATTTCTACATATAACAATCAATAAAAACTTTTAAAAACTAATTTTAAATCTATGGAAGAGAAGCTCTGTATTACTTCAATGTGTCTCTTACAAACTGGCATTTTTAAGAGATGAGAAATTCAGCATTTGATGTTCATACAGCTAGTCCTTTACATATCAAAACCTGATGTTGTAGCAGATGAAAAGTTAGTGGCATACGGGAAAGAAAGAAATTAGAATCAGTCATTACATCTGTTAGGCTTACTCCTCCATTTGTTATATCGCTAAAATTCCAAAACACACGAAAACTATAAATATGTGAATATGGTATCCAGAAACAAGCTTATGGCTTGGATTGATTCTGTAGTCTAAGCACCCAGTGTGAAGTGACTGAAACTCCTGTTCTACAGCTATTATTATGGGAGGCCATAGGCATGAGATTAACCTTTCGATGCCTTTCTTACCATCACATAGACGTAATTTTCCATATTCATATCACCTTGATTTACAGTCTTCATGTCTGGTTTTCTGTATGAGTATCCTATTAGCTAAATAGATATTTGGGATAGACAGGTTGTAGTGTGTTCCAGGAAATATTAATTCAGCCATGCTGTGGCAAATGTGATGGAACCTGAGACTGTAACATATTGCAACCAGATCTATGTGCTTATGCATTTTTTTTTAGTAAATCTAAAGCATTTAGTTAAGGGGACCATCATCTGTTAGTCTTAGAAGGATTCTAATTCTGGGCTTATGTTTAATCATAACTTTAGTCAAAACAGCAGGGAGCTTTTTCACTTGCACTGTATTAGTAACACTGGAAAAAAATAACAGTCTCTGACTTTGAGTCAAATGGAATTAATAAAAATATTACATTATTTAGGATAATTAGATTTTTTCCACTGACGTTGCTGTTCTTAGTTTGCATTTGAAAGGAGTTTTTGGGTCTGCTGGAATATTTTTTTTGGCCTTTGGCTGGACTTTTCAGAGATAAAGTCTGACTGATTTAAAAATGAATTTGAAATACATGATTTATTGGTGATTTATTCAGTTTTATGTTTTCAGAATAAAACCTTGCACAAGTTATGTGTAAAGCTGGCTATATGTTTATTTCACTTTTAATTATTTTGACATGGTGACACACACTGAGAAGTAGAACATGATTAAATTACTCATCTAGCACAAGGATAAATTGTTGGACTAGATGCAAGCCATTAGATATTTCCTGACCTTTTTTTAATTTGTAACTGAATCATTAAATAGTCAACTGAGAAGGGACTTTCTGTGTACTTTACACTCTGCACATTTTTGCATTGATGAAAGTAAAGTTGTAGTAACTTAGTCCTTTGAACTAGTTTTAGATGTACAGTATGTGATATGATTATTGTAACAGGAGTACACCTGCTGTTGAATGCCTCTGAAAATGTCTGTTCCTGTTATCACTAATCATATAGATGTTGTAAACAGTCATGTCTTCACCAGACACGTCTTTTTTCCTCCCAGCTTGTCATGATACTGAGAAACTGGCAAGCTGAAGTCCTCTGTCCTAAAGGCTCTTGAGACTTCGTCCATAAATGTAAGATAAATTTCTATTCTGGGGGGGCACGGTGGCTTAGTGGTTAGCGGTTAGCACGTTTGCCTCACACCTCCAGGGTTGGGGGTTCGAGTCCCGTGTGTGTGTGGAGTTTGCATGTTCTCCCCATGCCTTGGGGGGTTTCCTCTCTATATAAACCTGTGATTTACGTACTATCAGAGATATATATGGTTTATATACACCTTCTGATTAATAATAATTGAGAATCCAGTGCTGTGGAACATGTTGTTTTAAGACAAATAACCATTTTGGTACAATAAAGAGGTTTTTCTGCTAAGTGTCTAGGCTGGTAACTGGAATAAGTATATACTGAGCAGGGAGCTGGAAGAACTAGTTTAATTTAGACTTTAAAATAACATTTAATTTGGTTAACACAATTGTTCAACCATTTCTTACTTGGATCAGCATGTTAAGAATAGGGTCAGTTCAGTTAGTGACAATATATAAACTATCCACATGTCTTTTGGTGCAAAAATTGGATATGATGACTTTATGTGTCCGTGGATAAGTAAATGGACAGGTTTGAGGTTGTCAGATGGAAATGTCTGCCTATAGCTGCTCAAATAATATAAGATCTATCTATCTATCTATCTATCTATCTATCTATCTATCTATCTATCTATCTATCTATCTATCTATCTATCTATCTATCTATGAAATACATACAACTTTCTTGGAGTGACAGAAATGCTTATAACCTATAAGGTTTTTACATTATGATTTATCAAAACTGTCAAAGAAATATTTGCAGTTAAAGTGTATAAGTATCTACTCACCAGGAGAGATTTAGACATATGTTTTATGTGTAAAGAAACAGAAGCTGAGGGGGAAGAGGTCTGTTATTTTTATTTTATTTTTTTTTACTTTTCTTGACGGAGAATATGATTTTACTTTCCTCCCAAGTGAATTCAGAAGGAATATTCCACAGGCTCACTGGAAACAAGACACAACCATGAGAGCCAAGTCTATCCCTGTTCCACTCGGACTACATCATATTAATACCATCAGTCATTCATTAGATTTTTATTTAAACATTACAAAGAATTATAAATATCTAATGTCCTGCTTGCTCCAGCTAAGATTTATTTTAAAAGGGGCATTTAGTCTGATTGGGAAAACAGTCTCACCACACTTCCTTGTCTCTCCAAACTCAAAACCTCAGCACCCTATCCTCCCCCTCCTTGGTTTCTGTAAGAGGCTGCGTGGTGGACAAAAAAGCTTTCATGAATGGAGGAAACCCCAGGATGACTTTGGGGCCCCTGTAGATTGTTTCTCCTCTTGTGTGACCCTATGAACAGGCCCACACTAGGCCTCACACTGATGACATCATCACTATACTCTCACTTTACTGGTCATTTCCTTCTGACCTGTCAGTGACCTTGAGGCCACCTAAAAAGGCTTTTTCCATTATGGAGATTGTATAAGAGTGGGCTGCTTACATCTTACTTGACGGTCTATAAATCCTGTGAGTGGAAAGACTTGAAAAATCTTCATGGTTCTGTGTTTATTGCTACAGCAACCACAGAGGAACTAGTCTCACAGACTAAGGAAAGGAACATTACATTACTTTATAACACAATTTATAAAGTACAGATTAACCCAAAAGTTTTGATCCTGATAAAAGGTGCTAGAGGGCTTTAAAAATCCGGTGCTCCATCTAACTTTGAAGAAGCCGTTTATTGAGTGATATTACATGGAACAAAATTCATTTAACAGTGATAAGCTGTTATGTGGACTTCAGTGGACATATGTGTGTGTTGTATGGTGATTGAAAGTTCAGCTTATGTGATATCTGAAGAATCTGTTTGTATACATTCATAAGTAGGTATTTTTTAATAAGAAAAGCTCTTATTCTCATGTTAAGCTGGACAATTATATCTGAGATCTTGAATAGATCATGCAGAAAATAGCAGGTCACATATCTTTGGTGTAATAAGAGTGGAGGGGTCACCACTTCATTTTCTCATGGATGAGTGAAGGGAGAAATTTATGAAGATCAAAGAGAAGTATCTGTCTACAAAGCTGCTCATATATCAGCAGATATTTATAGTGCTTTTCATAATTTCCGCAAAAGGGAATCAAAATGGTTTTAATTTCACAAACAAATTTATAGTGCCTATAAGTATTAGGGCAAGTATATTAATAAGGATTTGTCAAAGAGATAATTGGAAGAAAGCTACAGTATATTAGTAACTATGACCAAGAGGAAATTCTCCCAGATTACCAAGTATATTAAGTATATTATATTGTGCTATATTAGACATTATAGAGATGTTATTGCTATTAGCTCATATGTTTCTCCTGATGAAGCTTATTGGGGAATATGAGGGTTTAGAGGTAGATAAACAAGAAAGTTCCAGGATGTGTGTAGTCACCGTAATGGGATTGAGTTGTTCACATGGATTAGCAGCAGGCAGCTAAGGAAATGAGAGCAAGTGGAGATTTGCACAGTAACACATTTCCGACATTAAGCTTGCTGTTCATCCCTTTAGTAAAGAAGTAACAATTCCATTTCAACAATTGTGAAAAAATGCAGTCCTTACATGCAGTCATTTGGCAAGTAGGCAAGTATGCAGCAGTACAACGCACCTTTGTTAGGTCAAGGTATTTGTGCTGGTAATGAAGAATTCTTTCTATTGTCTGCTGGAAGACAGTATTAACTTGTAAGTGCTTCATTCCTGCATGAGTCAAGAAGCATTATATCATTATAAATCAATGTACACCATAATATGATGGCATTATCAGTGTACTGGTAGACAAAGTGTCATGTCGTTCTATGTAATGCTTCATGGGTGGCCACATCCTCTGCAAATGCCACTACCTGCAGCATGGCCCAAATGTGTGTTCAAAACACCATTACTTATGCTTCCTAAACTAAAGGCTGATGTGCATGCCAGGACATCTGACTTTTAGTGTCTTATTAGAGACACATGGTACTGAAAATAAAAGTGAAATCATTCATTTTCTGGTCAGATGCAATATTAAAGTCTCTGCAACTGCTTGAACATGAAATCTTTGGTCTGTAATTGGGGAAAACACCACAGGTTTCAAACAACTAAATGTACTTAGGTGCTGGAAACTGTTAAAAACATTATCTTGCCATAAAAGTTTTAGTGGGAGGTCATCAAAATGAAGACCAAGCTTTCTCTGTATTCTGTGGCTTAGAAAACCAGCCATTTAGGGCAAATTTTATTGGTCTGTCTCCTGCTGTCAAGAGCTGGTTGAAGCTGCTGATTGATGTGGGGTGCTCCCAGTGGGTAATGATAGATCTGTTTCCCAAAACCTAAAACCTACTGTAATTCAGCACTTTTTTAAATACATGTTGAGACATTTATATAGTTGGAGTTATGCAAGCGATGCAAGTGGAGAAACTTTGCAGAGAGGGTATTTAGGGTGAAAGCAGTAATGTCAAAAAGTAAAATGCTGAGGATGTAGGATGACACAGTGGAGAATGTGATTTAATATATGAGACCATTGAGGTCATTATAGAGGCTATGTGGAACTTCTTCCCATGACACATCTGATGTTTGAAATTTTTATCTGAATTAGGAAAATGAAAAAAAAAAAATCATATGACATTCAAGAAAGTACAAAACCTTTTGAGAACTACTCAGAACTGATACTGAACCAGCGCTGAATCTTATCATCAAAGCATATAATGGATCCAGTTGAGTTGGTAAATAGTTTCATTTGTGGTTTCTTTTAGGTTCATGAACTATAACAACAAAAACAAAATACATCCTAGTATATTCAGGGCTAAATACTTCACTTAAAACTTTCACAATTAATATTAAGTTAGTGCCCAAACACCTAATCAAGCATATAGTTAGCTTTAGTAAAATATATTTTTTTTTAGAAAGAAAGAAAAAAAAGAAAAGTCTGCTTGTTTGTAAACTCCTTTCCAAACGCCTTTCATTAGAATAGCTCAATAGCGCCTCCATTTGGATAAAGAATGGTGTGAAGACTCACATGTGACAGAAATCATTCTTAAAACGCAACAGTTTTGTGTATGAGGAAATGTTAGCATTGCATTTGAAACTGAGAACTCCTCAGAGCCTCATGTTTTTGCAAACTACACTATATTGCCAAAAGCTTTGGGACACCCCTCCAATCATTGAATTCATGTGTTGTTTTTCAGGGACTGGGCTTGGCCGCTTAGTTCCAGTGAAAGGAACTCTTAATGCTTCAGCATACCAAGACATTTAGGACAATTTCATGCTCCCAACTTTGTGGGAACAGTTTGGGGGTGACCCCTTCCTGTTCAAACATGACTGCACACCAGTGCACAAAGCAAGGTCCATAAAGACATGGATGAGTGAGTTTGGTGTGGAGGAACTTGACTGGCCTGCACAGAGTCCTGACCTCAACCCGATAGAACACCTTTGGGACGAATTAGAGCTGAGACTGCGAGCCAGGCCAAAACTAGGATGTCTGCCTTTACATGCACATGAATGTAATATGGAGTTGGCCCTCATTAAGAGTTCCTTTCACTGGAACTAAGAGGCCAAGCCCAAACCCTGAAAAACAACACCTGAATTCAATGATTTGGAGGGGTGTACTAAAACGTTTGGCAATATAGTGTATATCTGATTCCAGGACTAGGGAAGCCTTTAGGATGTGAATTGATTTTGTTGTGTCACGATTGATACTAAATATGTCAATATTGCATAAAAAGAATAACTATTAATAATTGCGAGCATTTTCTTGCAAAGTTAAATGTGACAATATTAAAATTTGAAATAATAAATATGTAAATAGGGGGGCACGGTGGCTTAGTGGTTAGCACGCTTTCTCCAAGTCTACAAACACACAGTGCAACTCCCTCTGATAATCCCTATACTTCTCCATCAAAATTCTCAGAGCAAAAATTGCATCTGTTGTGCTCTTTCTGGTGATGAAGCCATACTGCTGCTCACAAATTTCCACTACCTTCCTTAACCTAGCTTCCACTACTCTTTCCCATAGCTTCATTGTATGGCTCATCAACTTTATCCCCTTATAGTTACTGCAACTCTGCACGTCACCCTTATTCTTAAAGATCGGCACTAACACACTTCTTCTCCATTCCTCAGGCATCCTCTCACTCTCTAAAACCCTGTTGAACAAACTAGTTAAAAATTCCACTGCTGCCTCTCCTAGACACTTCCAGACCTCCACCGGGATGTCGTCAGGACCAACTGCCTTTCCACTTTTCATCCTCTTCAAAGCCTTCCTGACTTCATCCTTTCTAATCTTATCTACTTTCTGTTCCACAGAGTTCACCCCTTCTACTCTTTTTTCCCTCTCATTTTCCTCATTCATCAGCTCCTCAAAGTACTCCTTCCATCTCCTCTGTACACTCTCCTCACTTTTGAGCACCCTTCCATCTCTATCCTTAATAACTCTAACTTGCTGCACATCCTTCCCATCTCGATCCCTCTGCCTAGCTAACCTGTACAAGTCCTTCTCTCCTTCTCTAGTGTCTAACCTAGTGTACAACTCTTCATATGCCTTCTGCTTGGCCTTAGACACCTCCCTCTTCACTCTGCGCTGTAACTCCTTGTATTCCTGTCTATTCTCTTCAGTCCTGTCCATGTCCCACTTCTTCTTGGCTAACCTCTTCCTCTGGATACTATCCTGAACTTCCTCATTCCACCACCAAGTCTCCTTATCTTCTTTCCTCCTACCAGATGACACACCCAGCACCTTTCTCCCTGTCTCCTTGACCACTTCTGCGGTAGTTTCCCAGTCATCTGGCAGCACTACCTGACCACCCAGAGCCTGCCTCAACGTCTGTCTAAATTCCTCACAACATTCCTCCTTTTTCAGCTTCCACCACTTGGTTTTCTTCTCTATCTCTATCTTTGACCTCTTCTTCTTACAGACCATCAAAGTCATCCTACACACCACCATCCTATGCTGTCTGGCTACACTCTCTCCCACTACCACTTTGCTAAGAGGATGGACATGGCTGTGGTTAGTACTTATTTTCAGAAGAGGGAGGAGCATAGAGTGACTTACAAGAGTGGAGGTAGGAGAACACAAGTAGACTACATCCTATGTAGAAGAGGCAATCTGAAAGAGATTAGTGACTGTAAAGTCCACTACCATCTGTCCTTCGAGGTTCCTTTCCTTCACTCCAAACTTGCCCATCACCTCCTCATCACCTCTGTTCCCCTCACCAACATGTCCATTAAAATCCGCTCCTATCACCATTCTCTCATCCGTGGGAATACTCTCTATCACCTCATCTAATTCACTCCAGAATCTCTCTTTCTCCTCTAACTCACAACCTACCTGTGGGGCATAACCACTAACAACATTCAACATCACCCCTTCAAACTCTAACTTCACCCTGTCTGACACTCTCTTCACCTCCAGAACATTCCTCACAAACTCCTCCTTCAGGACCACACCTACCCCATTTCTCTTACTATCCACACCATAATAAAACAGCTTGAATCCTGCTCCTATACTACGAGCCTTGCTACCCTTCCACCTGGTCTCCTGTACACACAGTATATCCACATTCCTTCTCTCCATCATATCAGCCAGCTCTCTACCTTTCCCTGTCATAGTACCAACATTCAGAGTTCCTATTCTCAGTCCTACACTCTTACCTTTCCTCTTCTCTCTCTGTCTGTGCACTCTCCACCCTCCTCTACTTCTTCGACCAACTGTAGCCCAATTTCCACCGGCGCCCTGTAGGTCAACGGCGCTGATGGCGGTCGTTGTTAACCCGGGCCTCGACCGAGCCGGTATGAAATTCAGAGTACTGACGACTTTGCATGGTTAAATTTGGTAATGTTTTACGCCAGATGCCCTTCCTGACGCAACCACTGGACTGTGACCCCCATGGCTAGATTTAGATCTCAATCTCTATTCAAGTGAAATATTCCATAAATGAGTGTTGTTTTCACTGTCTGCTTTATTTCAGAAAAAAAACAAAGGAGTGTATTTATAATGATCGTCATTATGCACCTCAGGCACAAACTTCATTCAAAAATTAAAACCCCATTATAACAGTGAAAAAATAAACTGTACAGTGTTCTACACATTTATGCAGCCCAGTCAGCAGTCAGGACATTTATGATATCAGTAAGTCAGTTATTTGAGATATGAGTTTGGGATATGAGATTGGGATATGAGATTGAGATATGAGATTGGGAAAAATTTATTCATTCATTCATTCATTCATTGTCTGCCGCTTATCCGAACTACACTCGGGTCACGGGGAGCCTGTGCCTATCTCAGGCGTCATAGGGCATCAAGGCAGGATACACCCTGGACGGAGTGCCAACCCATCGCAGGGCGCACACACACACTCTCATTCACTCACGCAATCACACACTACAGACAATTTAGCCAATCAACCTACCATGCATGTCTTTGGACTGGGGGAGGAAACCGGAGTACCCGGAGGCACGGGGAGAACATGCAAACTCCACACACACATGGCGGAGGCGGGAATCGAGCCCCCAACCCTGGAGGTGTGAGGCAAACGTGCTAACCACTATTGAGATATGAGATTGGGATATGAGATTGGGATATGAGATTGAGATATGAGATTGAGATATGAGATTGAGATATGAGATTGGGATATGAGATTGGGATTTGAGATTGGGATATGAGATAGAGATATGAGATTGGGATATGAGATTGAGATATGAGATTGGGATATGAGATTGAGATATGAGATTGGGATATGAGATTGAGATATGAGATTGGGATATGAGATAGAGATATGAGATTGGGATATGAGATTGAGATATGAGATAGAGATATGAGATTGAGATATGAGACTGGGATATGAGATTGGGATATGAGATTGAGATATGAGAGCCAAAGTCCTACTTTAGTCTTGCAGAACACTGGGGTGATATTTAACACCACTCTGCCGTCTGCTGGACGATTTATGAAACAGCTGTGCTCTAACTGTTCTATTTTTAACAACTTTACTAGTGTGATTAGTTCGGGATCAATCACTGGTGTTCAGTTTCACAGAAGGACAGGACGTCTAACTGCTAAATGCGAAAGAAATAAAATAGTTCAACAAAACTCAAAGTAGTATTAATATTAAGTGTTCATTTGAGTTCATTTTAAGGAACCTCCTGAGAAATGCTGTGGTGTTCATTCTGCACTGGTGATTTTGCTGTATACAGCAAACTGTACGCCAGAGAGGTTTAATAATCTTGGTTTATATATATTTTTGTTTCTAAAATGAACAATTTGCATTCAGTACTGGTAGTAAGCTTGTGTCCGACCTTCTTTCTATTCTTGGCAGTTGTCATGTGTCCAGGGCATTTGGCTTAGAGGCTCGTGCTGCACGGACCCGCCCCTTTGGCCGAGCGGGACACTGCAGAAACAAACTCCAACTGCGAACCAAACTTCTAACATTGCGAGCATTTGTTTTTATTATTATTGTTTTTTTTTAATTTTATTTACATGCTATAAAGCTTCTCGACTTTATTTAACTTGTATACACTAGGCATAACCCATGCGTACACAATGACGCGAGAGGAGGACCTGATACGGATAGCGAAAAAGCTAGACAAAATGGTGTCTAGGAATAACACGGTGAGATATTTATTTTGACGCCTGCTTCACGTTGTTGTTGGGGGGTTTTTCTCCTCTCCTTTCAAAGTTTCAGCGTGTATCGTATATCAATACTTTCCTGGTACGACATGTCGTCGTGTATTTGTTTACTTCCAATGCTTGCGCTCTTGTAAGTTTATTATAAATTGTGGAGTAGTAATGGTTGGAGCTGGCGCGCTTTTGGGAACGCATATGTGAACAGGTGTCCTGTAGAGCTCTGTACAGTTGCTACCAGTGTCCTGTTCCTGCTATACGACCATGAACAAATGTGGAACTGCTGGCTGCAACTAGATTACTTTGCATTTTGCTTGTGCATTATTTTGTCTTCTGAAAGCTTACCGGTTTCCTGATTGTGTAGCTAGTTTTCTTCTTTATTTACTTCTGTTTTCTTTTGCACTAATGCACTGCGTAAATGTTTACTCCATTCGTGTCACTGAGCCCTAACAACAAGATGGAGGAATGAACAGATTAAATAGTAACCATTTTAGATAAGTCACAGTTCAGGATAATAACATTTTACATACAATGTACGTAATGCATACATACTGCACAAATATATATATATATATATATATATATATATATATATATATATATATATATATATATATATATATATATATATAATTACTCTTTTTTAAAAACTTTATATACTGTAAGTACAACTTGCACATACTTCTCTATATACATAATGGCATTTTCTGCACTTGTTCATTAGCACAATTTCTAACATTTGCACTTCTGGTAGATTGCTATGTACCTGTACTTTGCAATGACAATAAATTTTTATCTATCTATCTATTCTGACTGAGTTTTAAAAACACTGCTTCATCTTTTTCTTTTTCTTTTTCGTTTCTTTTCAGGAAGGTGCTCTTGACCTGTTGAGAGAATTGCAGAAAATCAATATGACCCTTAAGTTGCTTCAGGTAAGTAAATTAGTAAAGGTAGTCTATATATATAAAAACATTATAAATCAGTCAAATCAATATTATAAATCAGAGTAAAATAACATCAGTCAAGTTATACATCAGAAACAATGAAATGAAGTAAGATCAAAGTAAGGAAGTAATGCATCATTTTCTATGCACAATGTTTTAGTTATTTTCGTTAGAACTGAATGCAAGTTTTATGCATTCTTCATTTTATTTCAGGACACAAGAATTGGCATGTCTGTTAATGGAATAAGAAAGCACTGCAGAGACGAAGATGTTGTTGCCCTTGCAAAGATTCTTATCAAAAACTGGAAGAGGCTATTAGGTAGCTACAGTTTTATGGCCTACTGTTTATTCCTTGTTTTCCAATGTACAAAACATAGCAAGATATAGAAGTAAATTAATAATACTGCCTGTGTAGAACCTAGCCATTCCCAGAAAGCAGAAAGACCAAATGAGATGAAAAATGGGAGTGGGGACAGTACACAGGCACCTTGTGGACCTTCTCCAGAGACAGACACAAGGTAAGTCTAGCATTAAGCAATAAATCTGCAAGGTTTATGTGAAAGTGAAACCATACAGTATTTGTATGCATGCTTTTATGAACTGAAACTAGGTAAGAAGAAGACAATGAATACATGTTCAAACTGGACCTGTTTGTCTTGTCAGCCCTAAATCCAGTTTAAACAGTCCCAAGAAACCAGTTGATAAGCACAGAAAAGAGAAACCTGAGGAAGTGTTTAAGAAAGAAAGACAAGAAAGTGACCACAAAAAGGAAAAACACATCAGTAATCACACAAAGGAAAGGGAGAGGTGAGAACTCCACCTTGTTGTGTAGCTCCTGATTTATTCAGTGGAGTCACAGGGCTGAAGAGTTATGTTCTTTTGTTCTCTTAGGATCAATGTAATGGATTCAAGTGTATTTTCCTCTGATTCACCCCTCCTTCCTCTCAAGTGTTCATCAGTGGATGTGAAGAAAGACAGGTCAGAGCTAGTGTGTGTTCTCAGAGGATCTGCATGGCATTAACTTTCATTTTCTCTATAATGTTGCTAATGTTTAATTACAGAACAGTTGAAGGAGATACTGTACTGTATATGTATTTGATCAACACCAAATTATATTTTGGAGGTGTGCTTTGAATTGGTGTATGTGTTTGGGTTGTGTAATCAACAGCAATCATTAACTTACGTGTGATTTTTTTAGTTTCACATCTATTCTAACTAACTTGAGGATAAAGCAGTATGAATAATTAAACTTTTGCACTCTTTCAGGGTAGAGTACCACAGGGCTAAATATGCTGTGGCTGAGGTTAAGGCGGCCAATAAAAACAAACTTTTTTCACGTCACAGACAGTGGACATTGAGCTCTGTGTTTGGATAGCTTTGCTATCTACAGCACAACAAAGGTTTTGTATTGTTTTGTATTGGATTAACTCCAGTGGACACTTAGCCCTGCTCTACCCTATAGCATGTTGTTGCTGTCTTGCAACAAACTGTGTAATTGGCTTCAAAATAATATTAAAACTATTATATGAGGGCTTCAGATAATTCTTTCCCGTAGCTTTCTTTATATTAATTCATATTTTTTTCATCCAAAGCATTCATTTACACAATGTGAAAAAAATAGGGTAGATCTTTTGAAAAACGATCTCTTTTGAAAACGAACATGCAAGACAGAGTTATTGTTTGGCTGATTGCATATGTTAAATAATGTAGATATTGTTTTATAACTGAGTCTCATTCTGGGGTTAATATTTTAAAATCTTGGTTTATAATTTTGTATTTTGCTTTAATGCATATTAGACAGTAATATCCCATAATATTACTTTATATTAGTATGTGAAAGTGTTTAGGGAGATGCTCCTGATGTTATGCTGCTTCACACACTGAAGAATGAAAGAGCAAGCAGTCAAGTGCCCTTTATTATTTGGAAAGGTGAATACTGTATAAGGTGGAGAAGTGTATTTTGAGTCTTAAGGGCTATTTATGTTACACCTCCTAGATATTGCTTCAGTTATAGTCTTATTTCACTGCCGTGTGTTTTGTATGAGGTGCTGAATACAAAATTAATTACACAGGACAGAGGCTTCCGATCCCCAGAGTCCTCCTCATCTTCTTCATCTTCACCATTCTCTTCCTGCTCGTATTCGTAAACATCAGCCTGAAGTGAAGAAAGACAGGTCAGCATCATTGGTATAAATAATGACAAACTCTGTGAGAACATGTTTAAGAAACACCGGACAGGTGAGATAAGGTCTTAATTTTTAGAAATTGTATGTATTAATTTCAGAAGAGTGGCACCAGAAACTCTGACCCCTCAACATTCTCAGTCTCATCATTCCTCTTCTTATAAAAGGCCATCTCTAGAGGTTCCTAAAGAGAGGTCAGAATGTGGTTCTGCATGATTTATAAAAATAGTGTTGTCATTGCTTTTATGAAAAATGGTCTATTTTGGGGGAAAAATCCTATGTTCATTGCCAAACTTATGGTACAAAATATAGCACATTGTGATTTTTCTCTGTATCAAATAACAGAATTAAACTGTTTATTTTTACACATAGAAAAAAGACTTCAGATCAAAATGCCCTATTTCCTCCTTTGCCTCTTCATCTGCATCCTCCTGCTCAGAAACAATGTGTTTTAGAGATGAAGAAACCAAGGTCAGGATTTGTTTGGAATGCTGAATTAAACTCTAGAAGTTATTTGATATTGTGAACTTGTGCAAAACTCGCAAAAGCATGACACTGAAATTTAAAATAACCTTCTGATACATAGTTTTTGCCTCCAATTGATTTATTTGAGTGAAACGTATGTTTTTTGTAATTGGATCTGTCAATTCTCTGACTTGTCTACCTGCTTTTCTACCATCAAACTGCTGCATGTAAAACTAATGTACTTCTGCAAAGAACTCCCACAAGTTCCTGTTCCTACGATCAGTTATGGTATATACTTCTCATTGTGTATACTTTGTAAAAAAAAAAAAAAAAAAAAAAAAAAAAATCAAATGTGAAAGACTAGCTGCCAAAGAAATGCAGCAGTGCAGATATCAGTACTCCTCTAGCAAATTGGACTTGGCTATGCACCAAGAGGTCAAGGATTCTTTTTAACTGATAACATACTGTTTATTTTTTTGTGCCCTTGAGAAACGCTTACCATACACAGTAGAGTATTGAGTATTGCAGACATGTGATGTAGAGAAGGCAATATAGGCAACATAATTTAATTGATTGCAGATGCAAAAACTAGTTTTAACAATGGCAACAAATTATTCTGAAATAGTTAACTCTTGTTGGTGAAATCTGGTATTATGAGCTGTGACAGAACAACTTGCTTTAGGTTTATCTGTTTGGTTGCCGTGGAAGTCCAGTATGAGCAAGCAGCTCGAAGACATTCCCTGGTCAAACAACTATTTACCCTGCTATCCGGAGTACAGGAAGGCTCAGATACAATAGTTGTCAGAGAATTAAAGAATGAGGACCATGATCTCCATGAATTACTATATATCTGAAGCAGCACTTAGGACTCGAACTTTCTTGATGGAAACAGCAGCTGCAGATTCTAATCATTTTATAGCCAGATTATCTTACCGCATTTTTTATGTAATATGGCTGGTTGAAGGCATATAATGGCAAAACGTCTATATCTGTTTGCTGTTTTTTTTTTTTTTTTGTTTTTTTTTACACATCAGGGCATCTCATGGAGAAGAGTAGGTACTGACATACAGTGAATACAAAACAAATATAGTTGCTCTGTCAAGTGTTTCTTTCTATTTCCTGGTTTGGACTCTGTCTGATTTACAGAATACCATTTACAAATTGAATTGTGGATGTCGAATTGGATTACAAATTGATTGTTTTAGTAATTAGTGTAAGGTAACGTTAATATTCTGGCACTGGTGACCTCTGGTGGTGAAATTTGGGGTTGTTTGAGAAAGTTGTAATCTTCAGCACCCACGTCAGTTTTCTAACAATTTTAATGTGTATGACATTCACAATGGAGTCTAATCTCTACATTGTATGTGTCTTGCTGCCTTAATCGGTTGGAAATTAAATTGTGTATACAGCCAGTTCTTCATTAGTTTATAATCACATAAAATAATATTCTAGAATGTGATTAAAAAGAGATTTGCTCTGGGATCCCCAGTTGCACAAGGAGTGTTTGCTCCTATTGTTAGGAGACTGTGAGTTCATATCCTGATGATGCCATAGCCATATAGAGCTTTCCTCTTAGTGTGTTCAACTGTCCTGTGACAGTGTGTTGAGTGGCTTCAGGTGTCTCAAAGGAAACGTATTTGTTCTACGCGGCCCTGCTAACAGTACATTCAGTTTAAGAATTAAGGTGCAGTTCTATAAATGGATTGCAAGTTATGGTTTTGCTGTGATTACTAAACTTTTGTTACATAACCATTTTGCATGGCTACAAGAGGAACATGCAGTCCATGTGGTGTCATGTGTTTTTGCTTTTATCAATAGATAATTGTTGTTTTTATTAGGAAAGAGACTGTGAATCCTGATGCTCCTCTTCCTCCTCTTCCTCTTCACCTTCATCCCTCTACTCCTACAAAGCGTCCTTCCTTAGACATGCAGAAAGAAAAAGAAAGCAAAGACAAAGAAAGGTTATTGATTGGATTTTTAGCATGCTGGAAAGCAGACAGGTTTATATCTTAACAGATTGTTGTTTTTAGATATTTGTAGTAATTGTCTCACAATAGGTTTATTTCTTCACCATAATAAATGTAGAAAAGAGATGCCAGCACCAAAACGAAGTGCACAGCAGATGATACCTGAACATAAGAAACCCAGGTCTGAAGCTTGTAACTTATTGGATTGTCTTAGCAATAGTGCTTTGCGGTGAAAAGATGCATTTTGGTTCCTTAAAAAGTTCAAATAATATTCCCATCTCAGCAGAGAGCTGGGGGAGAGTAAACCAGCCAAAAGATTGTCTACAGACATGAAGAAAGACAGGTTGGAAAATAGATGTGTGTCAGTATGGATGAAAGACAGGGGGCAGTATCAGTGCATGAATTAGTTTGGCTGTGATTTTATCAGCTTGTGGGTGGTCATAATAAAAACATTGCTCTGTTTATGCCAGTGAATTTTTTTTGTTTTAAATTTTCATTGTACTGATAGTGTCTTATTGTTTGTTTCAAAAGGAATTCCTCAGATTTCAGTCAGCAGCCTCCGAAAAAACCCAGTAATGACGCAAAGAAAGAAAGGTTTGATCAGAAACATCATCAAGTGTGTCATGAGGTTTAAACTAGCTTATTCGAAATTATTTTAGGACAGAGGAAATGCTTCCACTACAAACTGTATTGTTTTTTCCTATTTCATTTTACAGAAAAGACTCCACAGACTCTAAGTCTGGTCAGCGACAGCAAGCGAGTGACTCCAAACCTCAGAGGTACAGTATTTGCCTCTTACTATTTTTTGGTTGACAGTTTATTCATGTTGAGAGCAAATGTTACTGTTTAGGACAGATTATATAAAAACCTGCTTTTCACACAGAAGGGACTCAGTTAACTCAAAGTCTGGAAGCTCACCCCTGTCTAAGAAGGAGGAAAGGCAAGAATGGGTTGCTCATTTCTACATTATACTTATCACTAATTTACAGGAATCTGTAATGGATTAAGGATGTTTGCTTGTGTCTTCCAGGAAAGAATCTCAAGGCCCTAAGTTAACTCTCCCTGGAACTATACAGAGAAAGGTGTCCACTGACAGTAATGATGGAAGGTACACTTCTGTCCCTTTTTTTGTGTAGCATGTGGTGTCCAACCTATTTATTTTTTTTCAAGCCAATTTAAGGTGATATTCTGACTATTTAGCAGACAGTGTGTTGAGTTTCATCAAGTGTGTTAGATTAGACATTAACAGTAATTACACAGTATGTGGTTGGACTGGAATGAGATTTGAAACTAAAAAATACACTATGTAGCTAAGCAGCTAAGGCTATGTTTGGAAAACAAACTGTGTCTGATTCATATTACATTTATACACCAGAGAGCTATTTTAGCAAGTGATGAAAGTTTGTGATGTTCTAATTCACAGCAGTACTGTATTAAATGCATATCAGAATCAGTGGAAATTAGATGCACTTTGTGTCACAATCTGTCTTGACTTTTTATCTTTATTTGAACAGAAAAAGTAAACCGGATACCCCAAAAACACCCAGCACCCCCACAACCCCTCTGTCTCCGTCCTTCAGCCCTGCTGGTGGTCCTCTCTCCCCTCACCTGCTAACTGGGGACTCCATCAGGGACAAGTGCATTGAAATGCTGTCAGCTGCACTACGCACAGATGGTAGTAAAACACAATAAACACCAAATGTGTAACCACAAAGAATCACTTTTATCAGCGATAAAATTTATTTAGCAATTTTATCGGCATGCACTTTAGTAGTAAAAGGTCATTATCAAGTGAAATCTTCCTCCCTTCCTTCCTCCCTTTCCCTTTCCCTTTCCCTTTCCCTTTCCCTTTCCCTTTCCCTTTCCCTTTCCCTTTTTTTGCCTTCCTTCTTGCCTGCCTTCCTGCCTGCCTTCCTTCTTGCCTTCCTTCCTTCCTTCCTTCCTTCCTTCCTATCTACCTACCTACCTACAGATGACTACAAATATTATGGAGCAAACTGTGATTCCATGGCAGCTGAAATTGAGGATCATATCCTTTAAAAACAAGAAAGTATTTTTAGTAATGTTTAAAATTTAAAGTTTAAATCTTTAAAGAAACCTATTATATTGTTCTTTTGTGATATATGTTGTGATATATGTATTTACTGGTTGTGTAATCCAGTCGAGACACTTGGTGCTCCACCAGACAGACAGCTATTACAGAAAGTGACTGTAGGAACAAATTTCTTTCAGTTTTTGGTAGATCCCTTACATTTGAACAGACGTTACAATATAATGCTGATGGCTCTGCTGCTCATCACTGGTGCTGACATATCTTTTAAGGAGAGTAATGACAACTAGGTTGGAAATCTAATATTGGTAAACAGGAAATATTTTTGTGGTGATGTATATAGCATGGTGGCCACAGTGCGACAAAGAGCTGCAGCAGAGCTGCCAGTCAAAATAGAGATGACAGGATATGAAATGAAGAACTATAGAATTGGCCATTATTGTTATGCTGCTCCTCTTACATAAGTGAAAACTCTTCAATCTCTTCCTTAGCTGACCTTGTCTCCTTAAATATCTATCAGGAGATTAAAGCTACAGATATGAAATATAAAAACAGAGTACGTAGCCGCATCAGCAACCTGAAAGATCCAAAGAATCCGAATTTACGCAAGAATGTCTTGGGAGGAGCTATCGAGCTGAGTCGCATAGCCACCATGACTGCTGAGGTGTGTATGAATTATTTATGTATTGAACTGTTATTATAGACTGTGCATTCAGGTGGTGATGGCAAACATATTTGATCCTGGTTGTTCATTTCTAAGGTTCTTCATCCAGACAGTATTGATATTGTATCTATATTTTATGAAAAACTCTACATCCCTGAACTAATGTTTAATTTTGATACCCTTTCAAGATCTTGACATGTGCAGAGAACAGAAATATACTGCAAATTATTAAAATAATGCCCAAATGCTCTTTAAGTATTATGTCTCAGTTATAAATACATAAGCATAATTATGTAGCATTTTTCAAAAGTATGAAGTGCTGGCAGCCTTGGTAGCAGTTATGGAGTCATTTTAGACCGGCTCTGTAATGTTCTTTGTGAGGTAGGAAATGGCCAGTGATGAGCTGAAGCAGCTGAGGAACATTCTGACTCAGGAAGCCATCCGTGAGCACCAGATGGCCAAGACCGGAGGCACAGTCACTGACCTGCTGCAGTGTGGCAAATGCAAGAAAAAGAACTGCACATACAACCAGGTACTACATTCTTCTTCTTCTTCTACTACATTCAACTAACAACAAGGTCAAAATTATATAGAATATATTGAAATTTAACTTACAGTATGTTAAGCTAAATTGTTTTGAAAATTAAAAAAAAACAAAAAACATCTGCTTTATAACATTCTGTAGTGAATACATGACATAAGGACCTTAGTGATGAAGTAGTAGATATTGCTACGTCTTGGAGTATTAGATCTTCTGAGCATTTCAAATACATGTAAAGGCACATCTTCAATATGTCTTATTCATCTTCAATATGTGATATTGTACAGGTGCAAACTCGGAGCGCTGATGAGCCCATGACCACATTTGTACTGTGCAATGAGTGTGGAAATCGCTGGAAGGTGAGGAGTTTAATGGAAAAACATGATTTATTCCCTGAATTCACTAGTCATTTGATTTTACATTCACTAAACCTTGCTTTACTGATCTATTTCTACTGTTTAATAATTATTTATGTATTTTTCAGTTTTGCTGATTCCTGTTTCCTGAAGCTCCATCTACAGTGAACACTTGGGATCTTCCTTTTTTAATATAGATAGTACTGTAGTGTGCCATTTTGAAAAGGGTGATTAATTGTAATGGCTTAATTAAATATTGGAGTTAAAAATCAAACAATGCCATACAATAGAAAATACAACCTTAAAATTGAAAGAATTTTAATTTTGTCTTTAAGTTCAGTAATTTTTAAAAAAAACCTTTTTTCTACCCCATACATTAACTGCATGATTTGAAGTGAAATTTAAACAAACAAAAAAAAAGCTGGAAATCTATTTGTACCAGTTATTTTTTAAATTGTTCTGTCCTTGAGTGTTTAATCACAACCACAATGTACACTGTTGTAAATGCTAGAGCAATAATTAAGCGACAAAGCTGAAAAGCTATAGATAAATTCATAAAATTATAACAATAAAAGTAATAAATAAATAATTAATAAATTTAATTATTGTGAAGCATTAATATTAGTATTAGCATTTCTTTAAAGACTGTTTGAATTAATACGCTACAGTTATAAAGTTAATGATCGAGTTGTGCCTTAGTAAATAAAGTTGTATTTATACTGAAGTGGACGGTATTTTTGTGGTCTGTAAATACTTTCTGTACCAGGTTTAATAGCACTTCAGCTTGCATTACATGTTGAATAAACCCCAGACACAGGAGACATCTCTGTTCTTTTTAACCTAAAGGCAGTATCACGTGTGAGGAGTGCATCCGTTGCACCCATGGCTACGGAAACACGCAAGCCAGAGCTAATAATGCCCCTGTCTCTGTACTGAGCCTTAATAAGTACTATGCTCCCTGGCTCATTCTTATTCTCTGCACTAAACAACTGACTCAGTGTGGAATTATCCTCTTTTATCACTGGAAGCTCATGATTTGGTGTTCAGCCACCTTAAAACAGAATTAAAGAGAAACTGCTTAAAGAAAGTTTTAAGAACATTTCCTTTGTTGGGAATAAAACAATGTTTTAGCTTTTAATTATAATGCTAATTGAATGTGTCTAGAGATTTCTTGGAAAGGAAAAAGCTCAATTACAAGCACAATTTACAAGTAAATGTAATTTAATGTTGGTAATAAACACACATAGATGTACATCTGATGTACCCTTAGTGTTGTAATATGGCACAACATGGTCCTGTAATGCTTTTATCATTTGCTATAAATGTTTCATTAGGAATAAATGTTAGAGATAAACAGTAACTTGTATGTTAACTAAATAAGTGCTATACAAATAAATTGAAATTAAGCAAAGTAGTCACTGAGTAGAATAGTTTAGTTTTATGATTAAGAACAGAGAGTCTTTCCAAAAATGTTAAATGAAAAGTCTCAAATTTTACAATCCATTCATTAATTGTCTTAGTTTATGTGCAGCATCTGCCATGCAAGTCCCACTGAATGAGCTGTTACTATAGCAACGATAATAACTTAGAATTACATGCAGATCTGTCGTCAGAGCTGCTGTTATTGCTGCTAAATTAACCACAGATAACGGGAGTGGTCATAATTTTACATAGTGAGGGACATTTCAAATTGAATGTCAGCTCATAATAGTCCCGGCAGCACGCTGCTCAGAGAACACAACAAACCCAGTTGAAGAACACAAGCTTTTATTCATTGGTGCTCGTGCCTCTGGGCATTATCAGCAAGCAGTTATGTGCACTTCGCTCAGTACTTATCCTGCTCAGCTTCAGCTTTGCTCATCTCATGGCCACACTCATCGAGAGAGAGCGAGAGATGGCAATGTACGAGATGGTAAAATACAGCTGTATATCTTTTCTACTCATCTCCCCGAAGCACCCTTCACCCTCTTACAGACTCCTGCAAACCCACACCTTCACCAGCGACACTGCTGTCCCCATAAACACGCTTTATAAAGATAGATGAGCTACTGCCTCTGATATTTGTCAATATTTTCCTATAAATATGGGTCTCGTAATTATGCTCTGATAAATCCAAGCCAGTGAACTGTAGTCTCAATTATAGTAAAGCTCTCCCTCTACATCCTTCTTGAAATGGAAGACGCCAGTCATCCAATCATGAGTCAATATTGCTGAAGATGATGAATAATAGCTAGTCTCACTGGACTATCATCATAACAGACTTAAATTAGACTTCTAGCTTGCAGAGCAATACATTTTTGGAACGCAATATATGAACTGTTTAAATAGAAGATATAATTACATTCATTTATTCATTAGGCTTTATATCAGTAAATAAGCATATTATTTTACTTTTACTATTTTAATTTAAGCAGATTATCAGTTTCAATGCTTGGTCAATGCTTTTTCAATGCTAGTCTACCAAAGCAGTAACTATCAGTGCACACTATTAGACACAACAAAGAATGCTTTGTAATTGAAAGAAGCCCTTCCTGAGAGCCACCCAGAAAATGCAGCACCTAAACTGCGGTTTGAATTGTGTATTGTAATCCATCCTGTTAGGCATTACAGTGCTGTGATTTGCTCTAAAGGAGGCTTGTCAAATATTAATTATGTGTGTGACTGTTATTTTGCAGTGTGCACCAAAAACAGACAAAAGACACAAAACACCTCAAAATCGGTTTTCCACAGGATTCTCAACGGTAGCAGGAGACATCTCTGTCTCTCATACATCTTTTATACAGTATTTTTCCTCCAAGTTATTATTGTATCATATATCAGACCTTATTGCGATGCAATAAGTACATACATTATGTAGTCTTTAAATTATGCATCATACATTTCTGACCTTATCATTCTGTTTTATTGTAAAATACAAAGCTACCTACAAAATATTGTTCCCTTCATTATTATTGTGTCGTGTTTGTGAACTATGTGTAGCATCTGCATTGGTCTTCTTGTTTTGTTTGTAGGAGTGTGCTGCTATAGTATAAGAAATTGATTGTTGAACAGTTCCTCTTTTATTGCCTCAGGGACAACAGTATATTCCCATTTATAGTGTATCCCATTTACCAGTGAAATTTCCTCTTTGAGAATCCAGTATGCTTGTACTTCTATACCAACTTTGCTCCTTTAGTCACACATTCCACTCTTTTCGTTCTCAACAGCCTCAATCTTTCTTCCACACACAAGCTGGTGAAAGCTTTTTCTTTTCACACACATAACCATTACGAAACTTGATGATCTGTACTCTTAGAATAACATCAGGTTGTCAAACACACTGTGTGCAGGTTTCGGCTTGCCCCTTTCAGCCTACTGATCTTCATCTTGCTATTGCCATAGACATTAACTCTTGTAAGCTTGCACACTGGCCCAGTGTGCTGTAAAACCTTCACAAATACATTTTGCAAAGTCTTTCTACTTTTTTGCTTTGGGGAGTTTTGAGATTATTATTTTGCTCTTATCTGGGGAAGCGTCCAAAAATATCGTACCTACTTGATTCCTTGATCTTACATCCTCCAGAATCTAATTTAGCGTACAACATCAACATTTAGGTAGGTGATGTTAATAATGCTTTACTTGAAGTTAATTCTGTGTGTATATGCAAATATGTTATACAGTAGAAGATCTGTTCCACACTTCATTTCATATCTTTACTTCCTCCTCGAAAAGTTTTGAGGAAGTAATCTTTCAAGGCAAGCCTTGCACTTCTCTCTTTTTTTTTTTTTTTTTGCCAAATTCTCTGCTCTAGCTTTTTACCGTTTGGCTTAAGCTATAATCATGCTGCTATGTAGGCATTCCCCAGATTTCATCATTGCAAGCTTAAACTCCTTTTAACCATTCAAGCAGTTAATTTGCCTTTCTCTTCAGAAATCAGAGTCATGGTAGAACAGGAGCCTACTCCATTAACACAGCATGAAATGTGAATACATTCTGGATGAGAAGAGTAGACACCATCAAGCATGATTTTTCAAAAGCCTGAGCTACCAGCTAAGAGAAATGTTGCTCTGTCATGTCTATATGTTATTCTCTCTATTTTAGGTAGCTGATAATGTTACGTCATCTCATCTCTAACATACTGATTAATCAACACTTCCCTTGCACATGTGAAAAGTCTCTTACAGATAGTGGTTTTTTATTGGGTTACAGCGTAATCAGGATTTTTCATAATTGTTTTTGCTCCATGAAGACAAAATGAGGAGTGGACATGAACTGGCTTGCTTCTACATCCTGTAGAATCCAGATAAAACAGTTGTCAATATTATGTCTATTTTCCATCTTCCATCTTGCTGTGTAGGAGATTAAATCCAGTGGGTGGTTTTAGCTCCTCAATACCTATCAGATTTTGTTATAAACCCCCTGACACTGCTTTATGGTGGATAGTGTAGAGCACAAATTCTAATCCACATCCTTTATTTCCATTCACAAGTGAGTCAGACCTACGCTGAAATTGGGGCAACTAGCGCTTGTTGCCAGGGTACCAAATAGACGTATACAATATGGATAAAGCAAGAAATGCAGATTATTGATTTGCCTAAATCAATAATCCTAGAATCATTAATCAGGTCACACATTATTTATCAAAGCAAAAACACAAGGGCTTTGTCCTAAAATGTACACTACTACACAGGCTCCCAATCCTGATCCTGGAGCACACACACCTAAGTCAAATATTCAGCTAATTAACATCCTGAACTGAAGTGGGTGTATTAAGGACATAGTTGCATGATTGACTAGACTGCATTTTTCAAACTCACTACATCAGCTTACTCTTATATGAGTACGCTACTCAATTCATCAGATGGTGTATTGATCTCATGTAGCCCCCACTGCAGTATAACATTGATTATTTAATTATTATTCAGTCTTGCTTCCAGGCAACCTGAAAACTGATGTTTATAGGCCTCAACAGCAATTATTATTATTATTATAACTACGGCTATTATTATTAATAGCACTAGTTCAATACATAAACTGTGTCAAGAGGAACAGTCCCATTAATCTCACCAATTTGTGCCAAACAGGGGCAACCTTCTTCAAATAACAAGAATAAACAGACTTTATAGGACAGTTCAAAACAGAATTCAACTCCAGCCTAAACAAATGAATTAGCATCTCTATGGCCCAATATAAACAGAAAATACACAGTATTAAAAATATGCTTGTATCCAAGGAAAAACTGCTTGTTTGTAACAAGCCTCAATATTGGAAAAATGTCATGTAGTTTGTTAATAATGTTTTGACTAAATTGGTTATTTAATTATTTAATGTGACCCTTTAGGATAGCTCAATATGTTCCAGCTTGAGTGAACTGAAGTCTAGGACATTGCAGTGCATTTTACATGTATGTTATTGTTACCTAATGGGGTTGTACAATTGCAAGAATCTAATATTCCCTTTCCTACTTTTGTTTGAATTTCTGCGTGTGCATCATATCTTACATGCCAGTAGATAACTGCTGAACTTCATGATACAAACATGTTTCAGATAGACTAATAAATAAATAAAATATACTGAGCTGTCTAATGAAATTCCCCACTTGAGGAGCATTTTGTTTTGATGTGGGAGTCATTCAGCTGTCTGCTGTGTGGGCTGGAAAGCTAGTGTGCAGAGCTTTTTGTGGCTCCTGACACGTGCAAAATCTGTGTAACTAACAAAATGAAAAAATAACAAATTGCTAAAGCTAAAGAGAGTGACGTGTCCCCATGTACATGCTCATTACATGAGAAGAAGCAGAGAACTTTGTGTGTTCTGTGTTGCTGATAATGCTGTTCTAATCAGAGAAGAAAGAAGTAAACATTCCCCATAGGCAAGTGTCATCTATCTCCTTATCTAATGCCCTGTTTCCTCTCTGGTAATACCACCACTGCAGCCTAAGCCCTGTGGGATGTTGTTTGTACAGAAGGAATTACGTTCTCCACTGGAATTTAATTAATGTAAACAAAGGAAGAAGCCATTTAGGGCAGATTAAAATCATGAATTCACATAAAAGCATAAAAACTAGTTATTTGTAAATAATATAGCAGTGAATAATATATTTCCTTAAAATATAAATATAGTAACACAAAACCTAAACAAAACAAAGGCAGAATACTACATAAAAAATTTTGAGTATTAATTTCATGTAAAAACAGTTTTAGAGGACAATTTTCAAAAGCTAAAAAGCTAGAGTATTTAGTATGGCCTAAATGTACTGTATAGTATGGACTGTATATAACTTTGATAATTAATGACAGGCTGTTTTCATCACATCAAATACAGTACAAAGATTCAAAGGCCTTGCAAAATGAATGAAGAGAACTTGAGGGTCTGTTTTCCTGTAGAGCTCCCCACATGGATTCTACAAGTCTCTGTATCTTTAGAAGAAAAATGAACAACATTCTTCTAAAAGACAATCCCTTAGTTAGTTTTGATGATGGTGGTGCACACATATAGACACGTATAAAATATCATTCCAAAATCTCCCATAGATGCTCAGATTGGTTTAGACTTGGTGACAGTGAAGGCCACAGCAAATAATTTTCATCATACCCTTCAGTGAGCCCTTGTGCCTCATGAATAGAGACATCATCATCATGGAGACAAGTAGACCCAAATTATGTGAGCACAATGTCCTCCACAGCAGAGCCACTGTTTTTTTCCTTTGACACTCGTTTTTTTGCATCAAATAAAAACGTCATTATACATTAAGTGTAAGAAAAAAAAACTAATTATTTTATATATTTATTATGTTGTCTTTGTCATTCATCATAATGTGGAAAGCAAATAATTAGCAAAATGAAAAGAAAGATATGTTTGTAGACCTACAGTAGTCATGCAACTGATATATTAGATATAGAGAAAAGGGTGTATGCTTGTTTCATCATTTTCTACAAAGAATAAGCATGTTATGTAACTCTAAATAAAGTGTAATAGAGATCCATCACTCACTGTGTCAGCATCATGTGTTTTCATCCAGCATCGATCTATCAAATTACATCTACCACCTAATGGGCATCATTCATTTACCCAGTGTAGTACGGAATAGATCTTTGCAGGGGAATTGCATATGGTTCTTATTGATATACACAATTATGTACTCTTCCAATAAACCAAGGTTTTAGAGAGCAGCTGATCTCATGGGCATAAATAAAAAAAAGTTAAAGAAGTGCTTAAATAAATGTATTGAATGTAAACATGTGTCATGGTCTTTCTAGTTATATGTGTGTGTGCAACATGTATACATGTTGAATGAGAGATAACACATAAGAAAATTGGAAAATATTTGTTTAGTTACATCAGTCATAGCTAAAAATGAATCTCATCTTATACAACAGATCAGAGCCTGTGTGTGCCAGAGAGTGCTGTGTAATGTTTTGGGTGGAGCACAAGTACTAAATAGGAAGAGATACTCCACCCATAACAGAGCTTGTATTAAATCATGTTCTGATTTAATAATCATTATGGCTCTGCTTTTCCAGCTTTTTTTTTTTTACCCCAAAAATATTTTATTATTGTAGGAGGTATTTTTAAATGTTACTTTTCTCCCCAAAGTCTGGAGTTAAAGACTATGCCTTATGCAAGAAATTGATTTAAAACATCTTATATACTATGACAGCCTGAATTTTCTAGATTTAGGTTAGATTGGTCAGAACTAAAATGCAAATGACTCATATGCATGTAATTTGTCCTGAATGACTACATGCATGGCTACCTACAGTATGGCATAGTTAGTATTCAGAACAATCTGTACCCAAAGCAACAGTGTAGAAAAATAGTGTACTTTACAGTCAAATACTGGCAGCTGTGGTTGGCAGAACTTCTTGTTTTGTTTACAACAAACTACTGTTAAAAAACAGACAAAATGTAAACCTGTTTACGTTAAACTAATTTGAAATAACAAATACACTATAAACCTAATTACAGTCTTTCTCAGATAAAAACACTATACAACTGTATATTATATTACGGTATTTTATTGTAAAGTTCAAATTTACAGTAACTTACAGGAAGCTATGGTTTCACTGTAAAAAAAAAAAAAAATGGTATAGCACATAATGCATTACAGTTGGTTGGCAAAGATTTTACTGTCAACAACTGCTTGTGATAAATTACCAAGTGAATAAGGCCCATTGTATACCAAGGCACAAAAATATCAATGTAAGACTTCAAGAAACTATTTTTTTCATGTACATATTCCATGTTAAAACAGTTTGAACTGATCTAATACCTTGTCCAATATACTCACAAATAAATAATGAAATCTTGAAAAAACAGCTTGTGTATATATGATGGATAATCCATGGTGGATTGAATAAACATTATGTATCAGGGCTTACTTGCCCTGGTTGAACAAGAGGAATGAGTCACTGAGTCCAGACTTGTGTGAAGACATGGGATAGACTTGGACATGATGTTTGAGCATATACTGTCATTAGTTCAGCTTGAGGACTCGCATGTTGTCCACTAGGGGCTGACATGATACTCTCCGCAGCCAGAAAACATACACAAAGCAAATGTTAGATACAGTGTTTGAGCATGTTGCCTCAGGATTGCTCATTAGGGATAAATGTTAGGGATAAATGTTAGGGATAAATAGTAACTTAACTTTAAGTTAAGTTATCTTTCTATACTTCTCTAAAGCTGCTTTGAAACAATGTCCATTGTTAAAAGTGCTATACAAATAAATTGAATTGAATTGCTATTTTGACATACAGTTATTACAGTAAATAAGAGGTCACTCCATCTTGGAAGAACTATTGATTAGATGATTAGTTGAATCTCTTGTGTGTTAGAGATGCATAAAGGCTAAAATGTGTAGGATGGGCAGTCTTCATGGTCAGGATTGGGAACCATTCCAGTAGTATAAAGTCCTAGTGTTTGTGTATTCTTAAATTGCTATCATCTGACTTAAGGGATGATTCCTGATGATTCTATGACTGCTTTGATAATCTTCACTTCTTGATCCATATATATTGTACAGTATGTCCTTCTTCTGTGCTCTAGCAACTAGTGTTAGTCAAACCAGTGTCCATATGGGTGTGACTGAATGGATATAATTTGTATGAATCAGAATTTGTTTTTGTCCAACATTGTCTGTGCTATTAAATAGCACAATTAGTGTTCAGTGGTAATCACTGGCAATTACAGCTCATATATTTAGGTTTCTTTGTACTGAACCAAACACATTTCATGTGCTATACACCAAAGGTTTCCAACAGTGAGGGTCAACCCAGGAAGATTAATAAGCTGATTAGATGAATCTGGTGTGTTTGGATGAGGGACAAATACTAAAATGTGAGCGAAAATTGTGCTATGAATTTGTCCTAAACATTTTAAACACAACACTGGATCAGTCCATAGATAAGTCCAAAAGGAGCTCCTGTAACGCGAGTGCATGTTCCGCTGGCGGTAGCGCAGTGGGGCGCGTAACACACTCATGCACACACTCATGCACACACACACTGTACACATCTACTCTCACACATCTCACTCACAACCTCTGGAAAGCAGCACGGACACTTTATTTACAAGACTTTGCTTTTAAATCTCAAGAACGTCATGGATCCTCCAGCGGTGACCGGCAGCGGCTTTGATGAACCTTATACACTCATGGTCTATAATAATAATAACTTTTTGGAACCAACCAGACTTCCGTTTAACAGGACCGTAGAGCCGAGCGCAATGAGCGAGAGAGCCTCTGTGATCATCGCCATCTCCATCACAGCCATTTACTCCGCCATCTGCGTGCTGGGACTGTTAGGAAACGTACTGGTTATGTACGGCGTGGTCAGGTACGGATCTACTGCACCGCAAACAAACAAACAAAACAACAACAACAAAATGTCACCTGCTATGTTATTAGTTTAAAGTGGTTTCATTTATATAGTGTACATTAAACAAAATACTCTCAATGACTTGTTAGTGCGCATAATAACAATGTGTGACAAAGATCCTGTCTTTTGACTATTAAAGAGTCAAGGAGTGTCAACGAATTGTTCCTAGACAACAAAATTGTTAATCTAACAACAAATTATAAAGTAATTTAAATAGAAAATACACAGAGAGAGAGAGAGAGAGAGAGAGAGAGAGAGAGAGAGAGAGAGAGAGAGAGAGAGAGAGAGAGAGAGAGAGAGAAAGAGCGAGAGATGGGCATTTCTTCATTAGACTCTCTCTTTTATTTTGGGTGCTGTATGTTAATGTGTTTTCAGTTTTATCGTCTTTTTAAAATTGTGCAGCAAGAAGACTGTTCACATTGTTGAAGAACACACGCCATAAATGAGGGGGTAGAAAAATGTGGTACAAGTACAAATCCAAAGCAGACTTTTTAGCAGAATTTTAAATCAGACTGATGATCAAAGCCAACAGCACACATGCTTACAGAAAAAGTATGGAGAAGTCAAATACACACAAAGCAAGGATTGCTACTGCGAAGACCAACCAATTAAATAGGCTCAGAAATGCTTAGATAGCAAGACTTCACAAAGTGATCATCGTGTGTGGGTTGCTCAGTTAGCTGGACTAAATTGTGGATTTTAGAGTCTGGTATTTGTCTACAATACAAGACTGTAAATTTAAACCAACTTAGTAACAGTAGGAAACGTAAACAAGATTAGATCACATGATTTGAAGCATTTTATAAATGCAAAAATCATCTCCATTACTTAATGATAGACATACACCAATCAGGCATAACATTATGACCACCTGCCAAATATTGTATTGATCCCCTTTTGCTGCCAAAACAGCCCTGACCCATCATGCACTGTGTATTCTGACACCTTTCTATCAGAACCAGCATTAACTTCATCAATTTGAGCAACAGTAGCTCGTCTGTTGGATCGGATCACACGGGCCAGCCTTCGCTCCCCATGTGCATCACTGAGCCTTGGCCGCCCATGACCCTGTCGACGGTTCACCACTGTTCCTTCCTTGGACCACTTTTGATAGATGCTGACCACTGCAGACCGGGAACACCCCACAAGAGCTTCAGTTTTGGAGATGCTCTGATCCAGTCGGGCTAGCCATCACAATTTGGCCCTTGTCAAACTCGCTCAAATCCTTACGCTTGCCTATTTTCCTGCTTGTAACAAATCAAATTTGAGGACAAAATGTTCAATATATATTGCATATTATATTATATTACTGTTGGAGATAATACAAAGACAAGAGAAGGGAAATGTATCAATATATAATGAAGGATAAAAGAATAGTTAGTGCTCTTGAGGATACAGACCACTTTAAAAGTATTGCAATCAAAATGGCAGTTCTTTTGTTTTTCCAAAAATGTATAAATTAAAATGAATTATAAATGAAATAGTTATCTTACATAATTAAAATTTCAACTAATAGCTCTGAATGTCCAACCTTGGTTTAAGCCCTGGGTTTCGCCAGTGAAGTCTACATTTGCTTTTGAAAACGATAAATCAACACAAAGACTGGAGAGCTGTCAATGGGAGTAAATCAAGCCATTTTGAAGCTGAGGAAAGAGGAAAATATTGATCAGACAATTGTGCAAGCATTGGGCACAGGCAATACAGCAATGATGAAAACAAAACAATTGGCCTTGCATTCTGATACTTTAGAAGGGACTGTAAATCAATCAAAATAACAAGAACATTGACATGACATGTCTTCTGAGTGGCTTGTACATTGTATTGATTTAAAGCCTTATTTCAAATCAGCCTTGATAGTTATGATAATGGATGAGATACTTATGTTTGAGCAGCAGAGCTATTATTTAAAGCTTTGAAAACAATTAGAATCCTTTTTCTTTTGCCTCTCATACACCACGCATCTTTTTCTGACTTTTTAACTGATAGCTCATTGTTAAGACTCCAAGATTCATATTAGATCATTAAGATGCAGTCATTACCTAATGACACACAGAGGAGAATGAGTGTGTAATTAATCAGATGAAAGCTTGTTTTTATCGAGGGCTTCATTTACAAACTAAATACAGGCTTTTTTTTTTTTTTTTTTTTACAGCAAGAACTATTCAGTGCTCTTAAGCTTGTATATAAATGAAATAATGTTTAAAGATGCATTGTATATGTATTAATATGTATTAATACTAGCTTTTGCTCATATTAACCAGCAGTTTATAATTGGACAATACTGCTATCCAAATGAACAATTTTATCTCAACAGATACACAAAGATGAACACTGCAACCAACATTTACATCTTCAATTTGGCTCTGGCAGATGCTTTGGCCACCAGCACACTGCCGTTTCAGAGTGCCAAGTATCTGATGAGGACCTGGCCATTTGGAGAGCTGCTCTGTAAAATAATTATTGCGATCGACTACTACAATATGTTTACCAGTATTTTTACTCTAACAATGATGAGTGTGGACCGCTACATCGCTGTCTGCCACCCAGTGAGAGCTCTTGAATTCAGGACGCCTGTCAAAGCCAAGATCATCAACATCTGCATCTGGATCCTGTCATCTGCCATTGGTATTCCAGTCATGATCATTGCTGTAACAAGAGTCAATGAAAATGGTGAGTGGTTGCTGAAGATGATCTGATTCTGTCAGTTACAAATAATAAACATTTTGTAGTGTTGTTCTGTTTTATAAATAAAGCAGTAGAGACCATATTTGACATGACCTAAAAAATAAAACTTGAAGAGAGCCAAGATATCATCTTAAAGGGTATATAGAGAACATTACATATTGTAGTTCAATGTGGATACTAGAAACAAGTAAAAATTTAGAGTTCAAGTGGCAGATTAACATTTTAAAATAATACCTATAACACCATCACTGTATTATTGCACTAGCCATTTATAAGGATTATACACATAACTGCAAATTATGTAGGGTAAACTAATTGACTCCTTAGGTCTAATTCAGCTTTCTGTGAGACAAACTGCATTAATCTGCATTTCTGATAATTATATATTCAATTAGTTTTCATTGTCTACCGCTTATCCAATCTATTCTCGGGTCACGGGGAGCCTGTGCTTATCTCAGGCGTCATTGGGCATCAAGGCAGGATACACCCGGGACGGAGTGCCAACCCATCGCAGGGCACACACACACACACACACACTCTCATTCACTCATGCAATCACACACTAGACAATTTAGAGATGCCAATCAACCTACAATGCATGTCTTTGGACCGCGGCAGGAAACCAGGGTACCTGGAGAAAACCCCCGAGGCACGGGGAGAACATGCAAACTCCACACACACACACGGCAGAGGTGGGAATCGAACCTCCAACCCTGGAGGTGTGAGGCAAATGTGCTAGCCACCGTGCCCCCCTTCAATTAGTTTTATTTGTGGAAAATCATGTATTCCGCAGATGAAACTAGATTAAATACACTGGCAGTACAAATGGTATAATGGAACATACTAATATGATAGGTTTTTTTTTTGTATTTTTTGCCATGTTAGCACCAAGACTTGTTCATGTAATTGTGTATACTTGTATAGGTCTACAGGTCAAATGATAAATGAGAACACTTCACTACCAACGTAATTGGTGAGGCCAGCTTTGCCTCACAGTGAAAGAAATATCAACGAAATCTTATATCTGTGAAACTATTGTTGAAACTGAACTTCCCATCTTTCCTCAGGTAAAATCATCTGTATGCTGAAATTTCCTGACCCTGAAAGATATTATGACAATGTAACAAAGATGTGTGTGTTCATCGTTGCCTTTGTGGTGCCCGTCTTGGTGATCTCCATCTGCTATGGGCTGATGATCTTACGGCTTAAAAGTGTACGCTGGCTCTCCGGTTCCAAAGAGAAAGACAAGAACCTGCGCCGCATTACCCGTATGGTGCTGGTAGTAGTGGCAGCCTTCATCATATGCTGGACACCCATCCATATCTTCATCATATTCAAGACTTTTATAAAGATTGACCATAAGAACCCACTTGTAATCATCAGCTGGCACTTGTGCATCGCTCTTGGCTACATGAACAGCAGCTTAAACCCAGTCCTCTATGCTTTCCTGGATGAGAATTTCAAGAGATGCTTTCGAGAATTTTGCCTGCCTTTCCGCTCTTACATGAAGCAGAACAGCTTTTCCAGATCCCGCAACACCACCGGGGAACCTGCCTCAGTCTGTGGCAAGGCAGATTCAGTGAGAAAGCCCACATGACTAGACCTGGTCCAGGGATTACCTGGACGACCCACCAGAAACCAACAGGACCTACAGTCTGAGTGCACTCAAATCTCCACTACAGAGTTCTGAGTCAGCCCATTCAAAGTTTAAAGATGATTACATGGTTAAAACAGAATTCACATAAGCCAACATGTATGAAATTGTCTGCAGAATTAAGGTAAAAAGCGATAATCTGTTGTTGATTTTGGTATGATTTATTCTTATAAAGCCATCAAAACTAAACCCTCCAAATTTTGGATAAAGTTCAAGTTTGAATTACAGATCACTTACAAGTCAGCCCAGTTAACATTCCCTGGTGGTATACACACTATATGGGCAAAATTTTGAGGACACCTGACCAGAACACACATACGTTTTCTGTCTAATTTTAATCTCGGATTTAGTCCCTTTTTTTTGCTGTTATAATAACTTTCTGGCTGTTCGGATGTGTGCTCATTAAGACACAAAAGCTTTAGTGAGGCCTGGGGCATGTCAACATTCCAGCTTATTCTTAAAGATGTTCATTGGGGTTGAGTTCAGGGCTCTGTGCAGACCATCTGAGTTTTTGCTTTCCAAACTTAAGCAACTCATGCCTTCATAGACCTCACTTTGTACACAGCGGCATCGTCATGCTGAAACATGTTTGGGCCCACATACAAGTTTCAGATACGACTGTCAGGTGTTCACAAACATTTTGCTATAAATGGGTATGAACCTTTTCTTACCATGTAGTATGTAACTTTCATAGTAACAATGTCTATTAGTTGAATACAGACTATGAAGAAAAAAACAAGAAAAAACATAAGAAGCCAAAGAAAACATTTAAAAAATCTTTAGAGGTTTCATAGTTCAAGAGATGACGAGCTGTCAAAAAGCAATTTAATTGGTCATAGCCTTAAACAGTTTATTGAAAACATGGATGAAAAATATAGTGCTATAGAGAAATCGTGACAGTGAGACTGGATTGAAGGAAATTCATTTGTCACAGTGAATCAGTGACAGTCCCAATTATGTCAGAGTCATATTTTCAGCTGTGTAAAGAATGGCTCTTATTTTGGATCTCTGTTTCTGTACCAGTGAAAGCCGGTTGACTTCCCATTTATTATAAGGCACGAGACTACCGAAATGAAACAGGAAAAACACATAATATCCTCAAACACCGGCTAAAACTGGTTCAAGTGTCAGAATGTCTTAGACATCTTCACACAATCTTTTAAGATTAATGAGATTTTCTGCACAATGGAGTGTTGTACACATACTAGAATGATACTATTGATACTAAGACTGTTTATAACTCCAGGACACACTTCATTACCAAGAAAAAACTGCAGTACAGAGAATGGCAAGAACTGTGTGTTTATTTGCCACATGTAGGCCAGTATTACTTCAGGTACCTTGCTGTGACAGGAGAGAAGAAAAACAATCAAGTGTTAAAAGATCACTACTGATAGAGTAACAGACAATGCTCCATTTCAGTAAAACTATAATAAATTGCTGTAACTGACAATCCAAACCAACCACAGACACAATTGAAATGTTAGTGTTATAAACTAAAATCTGCCTGCAGACCACTTCACTGTTAAAACCATGTATTCAATTTGGCTTTTTTTTTTGGATAAATATTTGTATACATGTGACTGAAAAGGAACAGTGAAAAAATATTTGTAAGTCAAACGTTATTTGGTGACATTTTCCCTGTTAAATATGACTTCAATACCAGAATGAAATAGAAAGCTAATGCTGATTTTTTTTCTTCTTAAGAGCAGTGGAGACTTTAACATCTATTCTTGTGCTACGTTTTGATGTGGCTTTGGATTGTAGTGTTTTGCATCGTGAGTATTCAGACTTCCTCTGCCAATCACGTACAATTTACATTATATAGTGACAGCCTGAAGCCTTATTTCTGCCTCTGCATCTACATCAACTGGAAGTGAATTATAATAACTGCAGCATTAGCTTGATATTCTGAGCATTTATATTTTTTGTTGGCTCCCTTTGTGTGTTTATGAAATATTAATAAACTTTGATGAAATGTGTTTTGTTTTGTGATTATAAATCACAAATAAGGAAATAACTGTTTTGCTAATGTATACTGGTTCAGAGATGTATTTGCAAAAATAAGTCTAAATATAATACATAAATGACATTTTTTAAATATCAATTAACATAAGTGCTTGGCAAGTTATTATAAATAACCATAAAATAAATTGTTATTATAAATAACCATGGAAATAAAGAGAACTATCAAAAAAGATCAAAGGAATAATGGATAAGATCTTAATACCATAGAACTGGCCAGTTAGACTTTAACAAGTCTTGTGAGTGCAACAGCTCAAAAATTGGAGATTAGATGTAAACTTTGTATGGATTTATCCCTGCTAGCTCCAGTTACACAGAGTACATTTTTACATGGATCCAAACATGATCAAGGTACATTTAAGACAATTAAGTAGCACTAGAATTGTTGGCAGTGGAGAAATCCCTTTCAGTGCTGTTGGTGTCAACTTTAAAACATAAGCCTCTACCAAATAGTGGAGATGGTGTAGTCAGGTTATGAGATTTACCATGCCAACAAAGGAGCCAATTAAATGATTAAATCTAGCATTGTAGGACCACATTTTTTTCAACCAACAGCATATTTAAAAGAACAAAAAAAAAAATCCTTTGAAATCAAGTGAATAAATGTACTTGCATGGTACATGTTCAATATGTAAGCATCTAATGAGAAAGTCCCAAAACACTCATTTAACTGATTTAATCTAGACAAAGGAGGAAATAGACTAGCCAGTGTGGTTACTGGGACAACTGAACAGATTGTAAACGAAACAACGCTGAGGACGTGAAACAGTATAACTGCAAAGCTTGCTTTGCACCGTGCTAGGCAAATAAAATGCAGAAGAATATGAAACCACAATGCTGACACAAACATGTGGTTAAACAAACTTGCAAATGTCTAGAAAAGGTCAATACTGTGTCATAATCACAAGGATGTGAAAAGAACATTGTGTTGAAAAACAAGGTGAGAAATCGAGACGTTCTGTAGAGATAGCTGAAGAAGGCCACAGATATGTATGTATGTAAATTAGGTAAGGAGGGGCCAAACAAAGGGGGTGAAATGTTAAAACTGAATTAGAATGAACGTGTATAAATATAAGGGGAACTTTCGGGGTTTTTCAGATCAGCTGCTCTCTTCAGGAATCCATGTGACTGATGTGCATTACTGAATAAAGAAAGACCTGCTTCTCCTCATCTGCTGACTGACCTCATTATTTTGACAGTTTATTGAGTTCATTGAGTAAGATTATGGAAAATAAAGGAAATAGACAAACTAAACTTTCACCCTGCAATATGTCCACTCGGAGGGGCCTCTGAGATCTGACACAATGCCAATTGCATTATATATTTTCAACCAGGTATAGGATGGTCACATTAAACACGTTATTCAAACCTCATAAAAGCTTTTACTTCCAGAGCCTCGATCCTACAGCTCCAAATGATGTTATACAAGAGAGCATGTCAGAACACGGAGCTGTTTTTGTCTCACTGACACTGTGCTCATGTGGGTGAAAAGCATGAACTGCTACAATAAGAGAAGACGTTCAGCAGCAGCAAATCCTGCACATCACCATAAACATCCCCTCTCTTACCAGACATACTGAGAACAGCATCATCAGATCTGAACATCGGTTTGTGTAGGGGAGACCATACACAGTAATGTTGAGCCATTTAGCCAGATTTTAATAGTGTAAGAGTTCTTATAAAATAAAAAATATCTTGGTGCAAAAACACCAAAATGTTTTTCCTGTAAAAAATTCACATTGCAAAAGAAGGAAAAATGCAAAAGCAAACAACAAGGAAAGGCCACTTGTATAGTTTGTGAAAACACCACCACAACATGCAGTACTCCTGAGTTGTGAAAATCCTGTTATATAGCACTTGCTGAATTTCTATTAGTATTGTCCAGGTGGGGCTGGCAAGAAATGTGTCAACATACATTATGCATCAGCTCAGATACATCACACCCACTTCAGGCATGAAAGACTGACTATATGATGATTTGTAGCAACCACAGCCAATCAGGTGAGTGAAAAATAATAGCATAAATAAATGGAAGCAGGACAGTGAGTCCAATACTGTACTACAAAAGAAAAACCATTTGAGCTATAGATTTAGTTGATTTTTTCCTGCTGAACTGGTAAATCACATTTTCTAACTAGGTGGTGAATTCTAGTGACAGGAAAACAGACAATATCTACATCTATATGAGTTTACAATGTAACCTATTCTATAGTTCTTCAAACAATAAGGCATAACTAAAAAGCCTAATAGGAACACATACACATGCTCATTTATTGTTATCGAATCAGCCAATAAAGTGACTGTAGCACACTGCATAAAATCTTGCAGATAGAGGAAAAGAGCTTGTTATTGCTCACATCATGCATTATAATTGGGAAAAATTGAGATCTATGTGACTTGACCTGTGGCATGGTTGCTTGTGCCAGATGGACTAGATTGAGTATTTCAGAAATTGCTGATCTTCTGGAAGTTTCACAAACAATAGTCTTTAGAGTTACACGGATTGGTGCAAAAAACACAAACCACTGAGTGAGTGTTCTGTGGGTGGAAAGACCTTGATGAGAGGGTAGAGAAAATGGCTTGATTGGTTAAAGCCACCAGGTAGGATGGTAACAAAATCACTCTTTACAAATTAAGTGAGCAGAAAAGCTCTCTCAGTAAACACATCACATCAGCCCTGAGGCAGATAGCAGACCACATCAGGTTCCACTCCTGTCTGCCAAGAACAGGGTTCAGAGGCCATCATGCACAGAGACTCTGCAAATACAAACTGAACAGATGAAGAAAAACCTTTTTCTAGTCTTCACCGGTCCAGTTTGTGTAAGTCTGTGCCCATGATAGACTCTTTGATTGCCTAAAGTAACCTCCCCTAACTATAAAAAGACCTGTTCCTAAAGGGGGAGCCAGAATTGGTTAATATCTTTAAGACTAAGGAGCTGTTAAAACAAGACAAAGCATCAAACACGGTTTAATAATAAGTAAAAACAAACAAACAAACAAACAAAAACCCCAACCAAGGAGAGCTGAAGGAGCTGCAGAGATTCACAGGTCTGATGAAAGATGGACACAGACAGGGGACAGCTGTGAGCTATAAGAAATCCTGCTTGGCAGCATGCTGGATATCCAACAGTGAGCTCAATTATCCTGAAATCACCATTGTGATTTTACCAAAGTACTGCCCAAAGAAATCCATTGTTAAATCTGTATTCAAAATTTCTGTTAAGCCTCATTTATTTAGTAAACTTTCTGGAAAATCAATAAATAAAATAAAAAGATGTTAATGGAATCAAACAGAAGAGCAGATCAGCAAAATATCAACAAAGGGAAAATAGAGGCCAGTTATGTGCTTGCACAAAAGGCTGTTAATATTTCAAAGGTTTTAGACTAAATGAGCTTACAAGGGCTTTTCATCTCAGATAGTGTAGTTTCTGCATGACTCGCTATGAAACACAGCACACAATGCAATTCCCCTTTGAAACCCAGATTTGGACTGATCTGAAATTCAGAAATATCAATCCACTGCTCTGAAAAAAATAAATAAAAAACAGTTTGTTTGTTTATTTATTTAATATATATCTATATATATATATATCTATATATATCTATATATATTATCTCTATATATATCTATATATATATATATATATCTCTATATATATCTATATATATATATATCTATATATCTATAATATATATATCTATATATATATATATATATATCTATATATCTATATATATATATCTATATCTATATATATATATATCTATATATATATCTATATATATATCTATATATATATATCTATATATATATCTATATATATCTATATATATATCTATATATATCTATCTCTATCTCTCTATCTCCCTAATAACTTTTATTTGAAACCAATGTTAATTTGTCTGTCATTATGATCACAGCTAATTAGATTAGGGAACTGTACAATACTCTGCATACACCTGATTTGCTTTGTAAGGAAATGCAATATGAAATTATATATTCCAGGCAGCAGGTAACTCACTATATTAGTATGTCATTTAAACGGACTAAACTAAATTAGCAAGGGATCTGTTCTAAAATTGGGTAGGTTTGTTTAACAAGAGCAGATAAACACTAAATACTGACCAATGGCTTACATAGAAGTTGTGTCATCTTTCCTGAGTAAAATTCATTTAAAAAAAAAAAAACCAAACCAAAAAAAAAAAAAAAAAAAAAAAAAACTCTGTAAAGACTTTAATTTTTATTACACTTCCCACAGGGCAAGCACATGATGGATGCAATCAACAACCGGTATTTGCATCTTAAAGAAAACAGTTGAATACTGCAAATGACAGCAATACCAAACAAATTTCTTTTCCTGTAAAAAAATGTAAAGAACACTCTGCAGCTGCAGCCACTGTATATGTATTGCTCTGGGCAAAAATATTAACTTTTAAAATCCCTGGCAGCAGGGAACTGTCCTAAAACCTCTTTAAACTATCAATACATTACATACATATGTTCGCTCACAGCTGGCAATTTTCAAATCTGATTCGGATTAAAATGAATTAAGAAAAAGAAGCAAAATACAGTTTTAAAAAAATAGTCTTTTTGATTATGATCTACTGGAGCACACCCAGCAAACGCTTGTGCTCGCCACAAAGTGGAAGAAATGTTTAATCAGATGAAACCCACCCATCTTCACCTAACCAATGAGCTTAGTACAGTACAGGAAGTTTAAACAAACCCCAGATTTTCCCCAGCATCCAAGATCAAGTTTTACTTTAACATTTACCACTAGAACAGTAGTACAGCTCAGCTTTCAGCATCTGGGTTTAATATCAGCTCTCTTGCTTGTCTTTGACCAGTAAGACTGTGTGCTGCCCTCCACTGGAGACAGAAAGAACAACCCTGTTCTCCAGCTGCTTTCCCACCATCTCCATTGGGCTCCAAACATCCTCTTCATCTCCTGTGCCCAGCTGCATGTTGGTGCCCATGCCCCATGCATATACAGAACCTGTGATGTACACAAAGAAGGGGGCATAACACTACTATAAACCTCAACTGATAGGCCACCATAAATCTTTTAAAATTAAGAAATGCTGCTATATAAAAGGCACCGCACTTCAATGGCTCAGATCAAATTCAACCAGTTCTGTTTGCCAAAGCATCATCTTTTAATGCTCTGCAACACTTTATTGACCAAGGCTTTATTAGAGCCACTACTAAGTGACCAATATGATCTGTATGTTTCAAGTCACAATGGACTGTATAATCCAGTGTGCCATCATTGCCTTCTTTATGACTCAATCTCAGGGGGAACACTGGTGTGCAATGCAGACATTTGCTCAAATACTGTGTGTTGAATGTAAAACAAATACATAAGCAAACGTTTTTGTTCTGCACTTGGTGTCCATGATCACCTGGGTACATTAGAGACATGATTTTTCCCCTTTAAATCATATCCTTTTTTGCCGTTTAGTTACTATTTCAACATTGTGTGTTTTGCAAGAGTCACAGGCATTTAAAAATATAAGTGAATGCAAAAGTTTTAGAAACTTCTGTACATAGTGAAACTTTTCTATACAGCTTGACTTATACAAACATTCAAAAAACCTTTACTAAAAAATTAATAAAAACATGCCCACCAACCTTCTTTAGTGACTGCATAGCTCACAGATGCTCCACACGCTACCATACAGGCCCTGGTGATTCCTGTAACTGATGTGGGCTCACTCTTTTCCATCACACCTTCTCCCAGACCCAGACGCCCATACTCAGCACGACCAAGGCTGTAAACCTGCCCTGCAAGGAAATATACTGATGATCAAGATTTTTTAAATGCACCGTTTTATTAATTATTAAAAACTGCTTTAAAAACTGTTTTAAAAGGTGGTGGACCATTCATGTTTAAAATGCGCATTTACCTTCAGAGTTCAAGCAGACAGTGTGGTGTTGTCCACCAGAGAAGCCGAGCCAGGAGGTGGTGGAATTTTTGAAGGCAGTGAGCTTTACAGGAACAAAGCATGTGTTTGTGCTTGAGGTACCTTCAAAGAAAAACATTACAAACAATAGTAAAGCTTTGTATTTCTAAAAGTAACAGTTGTTGTATCCTATACATTTTGTTCAATTGTGTCCTTGAAAATAAAGGATGTAATTTTCCATAGCTGTAGTACTAATGAATTTCTTCACTACATGTTGCTTTCTTGGGGATCCCAGACATTACTGGCTTGACACTGATAACCTACCTAGCTGGTGATAGTTGGAGAGTCCAAAGCCATAGACGTGACCATCTTTAGATATGGCAAACGTAAAGTATGCCCCACAGAAGACATCAATAAATTGGACCTTCCCTCGAGGTTTCACCATAACCATCTGTGGCTCCAGTAACCTCACTTCAATGGTAAAAACAAAGGAAATAAAGAATCAACTGAAAGCCTATTGGTTAAAACAGTAGTCACTGTTTCATGATGCATCTAAAAAAAGAAAAAAGAAAAAAACAAAACAAAACATACTCAACCCCTTTCTGCCCCCTCGGCTGGCAAAGCACTCCGGTACTCTTCCAAGTTGGCCCTGCTCTCCACAACCGGAAGTGTAGAGAGCTCCATTCACAGTTAGCATAACTAGGTGATCATTTCCTTTACAGCAGAACAAAGTTTCATTAGAAACAAAAACAGTCATAACATGTAGCCTATGACAAACAAGCTAAAACCTCACCTGAAACTATTTTTACCACTGGAGTGTCTATGGGGACTTTGACAGGAAAGGTACATTTCTTCATTGGCTCAAGGAGGCCAATGATACCATTGTTATCCTGTAAAAAAACAACAACAATGTTTTACAACATTTTATTACAAATGGTACAACCAGCACATGATTCATAAAAGCTTTACCGACATACACCAATCAGGCATAACATTATGAACACTGACAGGTGACATGAATAACACTGATTATCTCCTCATCATGGCACCTGTTAGTGGGTGGGATATATTAGGCAGCAAGTGAACATTTTGTCCTCAAAGTTGACGTGTTAGAAGCAGGACAAATGGGCAAGCGTAAGGAATTGAGTGAGTTTGACAAGGGCCAAATTGTGATGGCTAGACCACTGGATCAGAGCATCTCCAAAACTGCAGCTCTTGTGGGGTGTTCCCAGGCTAAAGTGGTCAGTATCTATCAAAAGTGGTCCAAGGAATGAACAGTGCTGAACCGGTGACAGAGTCAGGGTGGCCAAGACTCATTGATGCATGTGGGGAGCGAAGGCTGGCCCGTATGGTCCGATCCAACAGATGAGCTATTGTTAAAATGCTGAAGTAGTTAATGCTGGTTCACCTTCAGGGATCTAGTGGAGTCCATGCTTCGATGGGTCAGGGCTGTTTTGGCAGCAAAAGGAGGACCAACAGTATTATGAAGATGGTCATAATGCTGTGCCTGATCGGTATATACCCTACATACATACTGCAAATGCATGACATGATTAAGGTTTTGTTTTGAGACCTACAAGTATATAAATACTATACTGCCATAAACCACAGGGGAATAAGATGTAATAAAAACTAAAATGTTGGCCATCAACAAAAACTTCAGATCATTTAAATGTTGTGAATAACAGAAAATAAATAGTATAAAACAGGACTGCTCAACACCAGACCTGCATGGCAACAGATTGAGCTCCCAATTCTGACAAGCAGCAAGTCTTATAAAATAGCAAGTTTAAGTAGAGGTCTTTAAATATTGAAATCTAATTTTGCAGGATTCCAAGACTGGCAATGTGCATACCCACAATAAAATAAACTAGATTTTACACAGATTTTGTACATGTAATTTTGATAATTATTTTTGCTACAGCAGAAATCTTGGTTTAAAGTTAACTCACCCTAAAGGATCCCCAGATGAAGACTGCTCCATCTTCTGTGAGAGCTGCAGTGTGACTGTCACCTGCACTGACCTGCACTACCTTCTCTGCCAACTCCACCTTTCCTGGGACCATCTCAGAACCCTCCTCTGAGGTATCCCTGCCCAGTGCCCCCTCGTCATTGCAGCCGAATGTATAGATCTGCAACAGGAAGCAGTGAATTCAAAAATATTAAACACGGCCTCAAAGAGAACAAGCTTAATCCTTAAATTATGTTAGCATGATTTTTAAAGAACCATACATTTCCTGTGTCGCTGAGGCACACTGTGTGCATGCCCCCTGCAACAGCCTGCACAATGCCCTCTGGAAGGGTCACCAAAGCGGGTTTCTTCCTCTCGAGCACATCCTCACCCAGACCTAGCTGTCCCACATCTCCCTGCCCAAGAACCAGGACCAATCCTTTGTCCTGACCATGACTCCTGTGAGAGACTACATTCACAATCAAGAGTCAGAAACTAAGAGAGCTTGTTTCTACATTTCCATGAAAACATCTCTACAAAAACCATTACATACATCAATGTTGTATAGATATATTTTTTTTAAAAATGGCATTATCCATTTTAAGCAGTACCTTTCACTCTTTTCTGTGAAGAGTCCTCAGTCTCATTTTCTTTTCTCCTCTTTGCAGCTTTTTTTGGAGGCATGGCAGCTCAAAAGTCTAGAAAATTTTCAAAATTAGAAACACATCTGGGCCAGACAGCAGCAAACAGCATGACTTGAAAACATGACCATCATTTCATGCTAGTTGGGTCAATAAATATTAATTTATTGACCCAACTATTTATTAATTTATTATAAGTTCCCAAATGTCTGCTAGTAAATGTTTGTGCACAACCTATACACTCCTTAAACATGAAATGCTAAACTGCTCACACTTTCCTGTCTTTTCTAAGCAATAGTTTCTGGCAAATGCAATTACAATATTTTGAAAAATGACAAAAATTCAAATAAACAGTAAAAAACCTGACCTCTATGTAAATCAGATCTGACTGTTCTAACCACAATCTGGTTATAAAGCCCTTCAATATACCAGCTGAAGGGTAAAGATTTAGACGCTTCTCTTATTACACTTTTCTGAGTGGTCCCTAGAGATTTACTTTTACACAAAGGAATTTTTCACAAACATTTGCCCAAAATGTAAAAACTGCTACCACGATAGATACACAATGCAACATGATTTCTTTGGCCCTCTGACAAGAAAAGTGCATGTGTGTAAGTGAGGCTACTGGCACAGTCAAGACAGAGCCACAGTCCATCTAGTAAAATCTGTGGCCATCTTGGCAATGCTCCCAGATAGTTATTTTCAGTTATATAATAGTGGGGTCCAAGCTACTTCAATTGGGTAACTGTATAAAACTAACGGAGTAAACTGGAGGATATTTGTGCATGCGCCACTGTAATTTTTTGGTAACATACATTAACAAGATAACTGTTTCCTTTTTAAATACCTTGCCAGCTTCTATAGCTACACTATATTGCCAAAAGTTTTCCAAGTCATTGAATTCAGGTGTTTTTCAGGGGTTGTGCTCGGCCCCTTAGTTGCAGTGAAAGGAACTCTTAATGCTTCAGCATACAAAGGTATTTTGAACAATTTCATGCTCCAAACTTTGTGGGAACAGCTTGGGGATGACCCCTTCTGTTCCAACATGACTGCACACCAGTGCACAAAGCAAGATCCATAAAGAAATGGATGAGTGAGTTTGGTGTGGAGGAACTTGACTGACCTGCACAGAGTCCTGACCTCAACCTGATAGAACACCTTTGGGATGAATTAGAGCAGAGACTGTGAGCCAGACCTTCTCGCCCAACATTAATGCCTGACCTCACAAATGCGCTTCTAGAGGAATGGTCAAAAATTCCCATAAACACACAACCTTGTGGAAAGCCTTCCCAGAAGAGTTGAAGCTGCAAAGGGCAGGCCAACTTCATATTACATTCATGAGCATGTAAAGGCAGATGTCCCAAAACTTTTGGCAATATAAGTGTATGTTCATGGTGAGAGCTGGGTTTAGTTATTCAAAACTAAATAAGATGTTTAAGACTCAATTTTTGACTTGAAGTACAAGACCTGTTGAGACCATGTGGCTATATTAATAAAAGTTCAAAGTTTACTTGACCAAACTGTTACACAGAAAACCCATGTCTTACTGCTTTTTATAAGCAAATTAACTACTAATCCCTACACACATTGCAAATGTCAGACAATCTGAAAATCCCACCAACATTAGTGTGCAATGGTGTGTTATATTTATATTATATTATTCTACTTTTAATGTTCTTCACTTTGTCATTTATCATTCAGTGGCTATCTAAAAGTCAGCAAAAACTTCCCACAAGCTTGTAAAACACTACACCAATGATCTGTCTATTAGGACAGATATACACTGCTGATCTGAAGCATATACATTTGTGTATGGTATACAACACTTCTCACCACTTAACAAGCACATTACTGTTTCAATGTTAACAGCCTCTCATTGGTGCGTCTCCAGAGTCACCACCGAGAGGCAGATGAAATCAAATTCTATCCAAATGATGAAGCTGCTACAACAATATATAAAACACAAAATTCCACTCAGTCCGCAAGAGTGATGGTCCTGTACTTAACAGCCCTAAGGGAGTAAAGCTTTACTCCAAAAAGTGCTGGTCACATAACCTCAAACTCATGAATCCAACCTTCTGCAAAATAAAATCAGGTGATGACTGGAAAAGGGAGAAGTGTTGATGGCATGCTGCGAGTGTTGACCATGGCGGAGGACAGGTATGTTTTAGTACACATAACTGGATGAACAAGATTGGTATGGAAGAGAGATAAAACAAACAAAAAAAGTATCCCAAAGTGACCAAGTATAAAACGTAAACAGGAAAATCATCCAAACGGGAATATTTTCATAGATATACACTATATTGCAAAAAGTTTTGGGACACCCCTCCAAACCATAGAATTCAGGTGTTTTTCAGGGGTTGGGCTCACTCATCCATGTTTTTATGGACATTGCTTTGTGCACTGGTGCACAGTCATGTTGGAAGAGGAAGGGGTCATCCCCAAACTGTTCCCACAAAAATTTCTTGGTATGCTGAAGCATTAAGAGTTCCTTTCATTGGAACTAAGGGGCCAAGCCCAACTCCTGAATTCAATGATTTGAAGGGGTGTCCCAAAACTTGACAATATAGTGTACTATTGTATTGGCATTGTATCATAAGAGTAAAGCACAGGGACAAACACACAGATGTCGAGAGCATTTTAAACACAATGCAGATAAACAAAATTAGTGTCTGAGGAAGGAACTGAAGTCCAGTGCCCAGTTACCGAGTACAGTTGTTCGCGACACACGCACACACACACACGACTGACTGGCACTGCTGTTTAAAACAAATGCCGCACACATGTTGCTTATGAACACGAACATTTAGACGATTACAAACGACTGTGTTCTGTCGAGTTTTGTTCTTAATCTCTCTCTCTCTCTCTCACAAAGTTAGTAGCTAATGGAAGCACGAGCTCCCGGTACATTTTTAAACTGAATTAACCTTCCTCTCTCACACACATGTCCATGTCCATGTCGAGACCTTTTACATAAACGTATTTATAGACGAGCTCCACATGCCACAGTCTCATACTGTAGGAGAAAATGATAAAACCTGCCAGTTTACAGCAAACACGGCTAAGAAACACTGACCTTTTAACTAAGCAACTAACAAACACTTACTTAAATACCTGCTGCTACGTTATTTCATGGTTATTTTCTTGCACTTCGTTGTTTATGTCGGAATTATCCAACCCAAACGCCGTTTTTTTGCCATTGAACAATCCTGAATATTGAAATACTGAGCTAGCCGGCTAACTAGCAAGTCTAACTTCAAAACTCTAAATGTATGACATGTACTACATCTCTGAGTAACATTGCAAAGCACTAAAGGTTAACAATAATCGGGTCATCCCCTACCTTCAATATAAGCTAATAAAATATGTCTGAAGGCCGCGAAGTGACGAAGTTTCTCTGTGCTTCTTGCAAGAACACACACACACGCGCTCGGCGCCTTTTCCTCTTCATTTATTCCCACAACTTGAGGCGAGATTTAAAAACAAAACTGCACACGCTGCCCCCTGCCGCTGCGGAGGAACATTACAACTATTTCTCACAAGCAGTTTCGCTAATAGGTTTGGAATGAATTTCTAAATTATTGAATTTATTTTAATTGTAAAGCAGCGAAAACACAGGCTATTACACGTGCATGCATTTGGGCTATGATTAAAATGCATGAAATGTGAGATGAAATGGTGTTTTAAAAGAAAAAAAAAAACACCTAAATGAAGCTAATGTATCTATTGTAAATGCCCATGGAAATAAAATCTACCTATACCATATGCATGTACTCTATATTGCCAAATGTTTTGGGACACCCCTCCAAATCATTGAATTCAGGTGTTGTTTTTCAGGGGTTAGGCTTGGCCGCTTAGTTCCAGTGAAAGGAACTCTTAATGCTTCAGCATACCAAGATATTTTGGACAATTTCATGCTTCCAACTTTGTGGGAACAGTTTGGGGATGACCCCTTCCTATTCCAACATGACTGCACACCAGTGCACAAAGCAAGATCCATAAAGACATGGAACTTCACAGAGGCCTGACCTCAACCTGAGAGAACACCTTTGGGATAAATTAGAGTGAAGACCAGGCCTTCTCATCTTGCATCAGTGCCTGACCTCACAAATGATCAAAAATTCCCACGAACACACTCCTAAATCTTCTGGAAAGCCTTCCTAAAATGAGTTGAAGCTGTCATAGCTGTAAAGGGCGGGCCAACTCCATATTACATTCATGTGCATGTAAAGGCAGACGTTCCAGTTTTGGAATGGCTCGCAGTCTCCACTCTAATTCATCCCAAAGGTGTTCTATTAGATTGAGGTCAGGACTCTGTGCAGGCCAGTCAAGTTCCTCCACATCAAACTCACTCATCCATGTCTTTATGGTGTCCCCAAACTTTTAGCAATATAGTGCATTATGCTGCTCCCACTAAAAATCCAGCTTGATCTGACCAGCTCCCAGAACACAGCCTGACCTGGTCATAATGGCAGGCTATCTTTACCATGTGATACATTATTTCCTTCCTTATAGCTGAGTCAAATAATCACTAAATTTTTTTGACATTTTCTTATTGGTTTACTAGTGTGTTATTTCCTTACAAATCATTCATTTTATTTGCGTTAATAGCAATAACAATCAGTACCTACTAACTGGCAAACATGGCCTACCAGTTTGTCCTGCTCACTTCTGTGTTTTTGGCAGCTAGTAGCTGGTCAGACTAAGCTGGATTTATCAGCAGGAGCATGTCAGTGATTTGGTCTGTTCATTGGCATCAGACCTTTTGCAGTATTTCAGTGCAGAGTTTTCCAGCCCTGACACTGGAGTATCCAATGTTTTACCCATTTTAGCATTTTCCCTGCACCCAACACATGCAAATCTACTAATAAGCTAATTAACAGCCCTCCTGTAGATGAAGTGGATGAGGGAAAACACTAAAATGTACAGGGCAGCGAGTACTGCGGTATCAATGTTGAGAACTTGTGGGTTAATGTACCGAAGTGTGCATTGCTTTAAATTGGGCAGATTACTGACAACAATCTACCCTTTATTTATTATTTTATTTAAACCAGAGAGAATACATTTCATTTTCTATAAAGCCAGAATATTACTCTATACTACTAATATAGAAGTTGCTTTCAGCTGCTCCCTGTTCGGGGTCGCCACAGCTTGCTAACTGGTCCACACAACAACTTGGCACAGGTTTTATGCCGGATGCCCTTCCTGACGCAGCCCACCCATTTTTTTTTCCAGGCTTGGGACCAGCCCTGCATCCAGTGGTTGGGGTTTGGGCACTGAACCCGGGCCTTCCGCATGGTAGGCGAGAAACCTACCACTGATCTACCAATGCCCACTCTATACTACTAGTATATGTATTTAAAATGTTCTGTTACATATTAATTTTTTACTTTTAATTATTTTAGTTATTTATATGCACAGTCTACGAAGGACTAGGCCAGGATTCATTCACTGCAAGTTATATTGTGTATAACTGTGTATATGAGAAATGAAATCTTGAATCTAGTCTATATGAAGTCTTGGCTGTGTTATCCACAGAGTATAGTATAATAGTGTATTGACCCCTGATCCTTATATATGGTGGATAACACTAACCATATTAAATATGTTCTCGGAAACCATGTCTGCTCCACACTAAACAGACAAGAACTGGATTGAATTGTTCATTAATTACAGGCACTGTGCAAATATATTCACATACCCATGTACAAATCTGTCAACACTTGTAGTTTTGGATTGTGGGAGAAAACCCAAAAAAACAAGAGAAAACCCATACGGATATGAGGAGAACAAGTGAAATGCACAGTCAGTAACCCAAGACTAGGATCAAATCTGGGACCTTGGAGTGGTGAGGTGGCAATGCTACTGCATGACATTCCTGTAGTACAACTGAGTGGACTGGAAGAATCCAAACACAGTATTAATAGCAGCACAAAAATCCCTCCTCATGCACCACAAACACTAACAGGAGGTGGAATTTCTTCTGATACATCATTCCATTTGTAAGAAATGACAGATTCTGCTGGACGAGTGGGTTTTGATCAGGTGTGATCAAGTTATCATTGTCACAAGGAATCATCTTGCCTCATTTCAACACCAGGATGTCAATCAAATTAGGATGGGAATGGGAGTAGATTAAAAAGGACTGTATCAATCAAAAAGATATCAGATGTTTGCATATAGATGATTATTTCAGTTCAAGGCTGTATTTACTCTAAGTTCAGTCTGACTCTGCTGAATCTCATGTGCTTTTCACATGTTCACTAGCTACTGCCATTATTGTAATATAATACATTGCAGTTTTCAAGTTCTTTTCTTTCTTTACACAATTCACAACTCACTTCACTGACAATAAGTTTTCTCTAACTGAAAATGATCCTTAATAAACAGTGCTATTGTTGTATCAGTCATTAATCTTTAATAAGTGCTTTATGCTGGTCATGGTCAGGGAGTGACTCTGAAATAAACCCTAGATGAGACACCAGTCCATTAGAGGGCACCGTGTGCACGCGCACACACACACACACACACACACACACACAACCCCACCACACCCCACACATCCACATTCATCACATTGTTCCACTCCAAATGGTATATTTTTTGGGAGGTGGGAGGAGACCAGAGAAAAAGCTACACAGACATGAAGAGAACTTTGATCAATGGCCACTGTTGAAAATGCTATTAAAATGTTTACTGCATGTGTGAATATCCTTTACCTGTGAAGTAGCAATGCTTGCTGCAGCACCACTGCTGAGTTGTGTGTCTATGACATTGTTGCTGAAAAAAACTGAAACTAGTCCAGGGACTATTTGTAAGCATTTAATTTTGATTTATAAGCAACATCTAAACAGAAAAATACTGTCAGTTCCTAATCATTCACACAATCAAATCAAACCAAATAAAAAACAAACAAACAAAAACAAACAAACAAAAAAACAAAAGAAGCTTTGAAGCATTGGATAAAACACTAAGATTTTGTGCTTAAAAAAATAGCAACCTATATTACTTTTACAATATTTAAAATACAATTCCAAATAAAGAAAGGCAAGATATACACAACAGTTAGTTTAATCTAAATAATAGATCTGTACAGCAGAGCACGTTATATTATTCTACTGGCCATAGAGATTTAAAAAGAAGACGAAAAGGAGAAAAATTTTAGCTGAAATAATTCCCCTGCCAAATATTACACTAGTTAAAAAACAAACAAACAAAAAAATCCATTAATTAATAGTGCTGTATCAATACTTGGCCTGTTCACTCTGGGTTTACTTTGAATTCAAAAGACTAAATAAATATAATTTATTCTTATTAAGACAAGTATGCAGTCCTAACTTCCAGAAATATGATTTTAATATTGTACTTTAATTGAAATGATGCAGCCCTGTTTAGTAAAAAGGGATTAAAACATAAAATATTGTAGTTAGATTTTTTTTTTTTTAAGATTAAAATCATGATGTGAAATGCTCAAAGAAAAAACAAAAAAAGAGGCCATCTTTTTCCCCCTTCCCTTTCCTAATAATAAGCTGCACAGGAAGGGCAAATGTAAGCAACGCAGGCGTAAATAAACCTGTCCATTTCACACAAATGTAACAATGCATCATAAAACCTTGTGCTTTACAGATTCTAATGATTAAATTTTAAGAGTTTCAGCCTAAGAGAAAATTACAACACTGTACACACATACACAAATATTCCTGTTTGTCCATGCAAAGTCCATCTGTACACAACTCTGCTCAGTCCATATGAATCTAACAATTATTTATTATCATTTCTTAATACTATTATTTGTTATGGTTTTTACATTTCCCTAAAAGGAAAGAAGCTGAATATTTAACTATTATGGTCAATCTTGACCTTTCATTCCCCTTCAGAAGGCAGCCCTGTGCTGCTAAAGGGGATCTCGGTTCCTGAGAGATGTTCTCCTGATGGCACACACACATACTGTACATCCATTTTTGTGGCTCCTTCATTAGTGCCCTGGTTGGCACATGTCTGTCTCCCTACAACATCAGGGAGAAATACTGTATTGTTCTTAGCCCTCTCATCTGTCATATTTACACAAGGGCAGATGAGAGGGGGAAAGTTTCTATTTGTTCCACGTATCTGTACAGTACATTCACTGAAGGGCAGTTTGTCAGGGAGCACAAACACCCTGAAACTCCTATGCCGAATGCACACACAACACAGGTATACACACACACACACACACACACACAGAGGCACGCACACACGAACACGCACGCGCGAACGGACACACACGCACGGACGTGCACAGACACGCGCACACAGTTTCTCTCCCTGCCACGAGTGGTCAAGTGCTTCACTTTCCAGTCAATGGAAGAAGTTATGGACGATGAAACCTAGGGGGAAAAAACAACAGAAGAAATATATGAATACCATAGTGTACCTAGGCAACAAAAATGATATGATCATGTGTATTGTTTACCTTGTATAAATTCTACTTTCTTCATGTACTTCCATCTCAGAACTTTTGAACTCGTTGAGTTCCTTTCTTATTGCAGCCTAGACAAGAGGAATAATGTTAACCAGAGAAACAGCGATACAGTGGTGGTAAAGCAAACAGCTGAAGGAGCATATAGGTTGTGGATTCACCTTGTCGGCAGGTGTGAGTTTGGTCCATGGTTTGTCAGCCCGACGGTCATAGTCTTGAGCGTGTGTGACCTCCACATACTCATGGAAGCGCAGGATCTTTCTGGCCTGTAACTCAGCAACTGTTGGCCTCTGACTTAACTATGGAGGGGACAACGAGAAACACTTTCACAAAACTGCTACTGGTTACTGCTGTACTTGATATTCAACAACCATTCAACAGAAAATGAGTGTGTATAAATAAAGGTTAGGATGAAACTGGTGTATGTGTGGGTGTGATGTGAGAATGTACTGGGATGAGACCTAGTTCAATTGAAGGGTAAATATTTAAAGGGCTAATTTGTGAAAAGAAGCCAATACATTACTGGGAAACATGTAGCACCACCATCTGAGGTGAAAGGTGTGTGTGTATGTGTATGATAAAAATAATAAATGTATGAGGTGATAAATCACAATATTTTGGTTCATAATTAAGACTATTAAGACTGAGGCTTTAAATACAGATGCTTAATAAAAGTGATATATAATTAATTTCTCAATTCTGATTGCACAGGTGATGATTAAGGGTCTATAATAGCACAGCTCAAACAATGGTGCCAGCTGCAAAAGAAATCAAGTTTATATGAATGCACTCATTCTAATATGTTGTGTGCTGTGACAATCAATCATTGCAACAGAAAGGAATATTTATTAATCAATTTATGTTTAGATTTTTTACTGTTGGAAAGACTTCAGGACTGAGCAGTTTGCACTCTGTGGTTTGTCAATAACATGACAGATTGCATTGTTTAAGAGGGAGCTGTGGTTAGATACTGTTACTAATGAAAGGAACGGACTTGTATCTCGTACGCATTTCTTTAACAACATGTGAAATATATTGTGAACTATACATGGATTTTAAAAAAGGTCTTCGAACAAAAAAACAAAAAACAAAACCATCTTTGTTGCTGTGGTACAATAGGAATAATCTCATTTTAGATGTGCTGTTATTGGAAAATAATCAACTCCGGGCCACAACACAATATCATATTACTGAATATTTCTCTATAACGGCATGCCACGTCATGTTTTATTCCATACATATTCCTCATTGTGTTTAGTGTTAAGTGCTGTGGCTTACAGAACATACAACTAGCAAGTAGGACTAAATAACTAAGCACACATTTTTAAAACTATACATATAAATTTTACCTTTCTTGTGAGCCTGCGTTTGATCTCCCGTACTTCTGCCTGTCGATCAGCTTCATTTTTGGCTGGAGAGAGAGATATGCAGAATGAGAAAGATCTTTACACAAAAAAAAAAAAAAAAAAACCTAAGCAAATTCTCCATATGAATGGTGTATTGAAAACCAACAGCATTTTTAAGTCAGCATTATTTATACATGACATTTAAGTACACTTGTTAGCCAAAATGCTCTTGGTGATCTAATGTTATCCGGGCCAGGGTGTGTGCAGGCTTTCATTCCAACCAAGCAGAAGCCAAACCTGTGTCTTCTGAAAGCCAAAATCAACTGATTAAATATGTGGAATCAGGTATCGCTCCAAATCTAGCCATGGGGGTCACAGTCCAGTGACTTCTGTGCCGGTCCCAAGCCCGCATAAATAGAGAGGGTTGCGTCAGGAAGGGCATCCGGCGTAAAACATTGCCAAATTTAACCCTGCGAATCGTCAGGTGTGGTCCTGAAGGAGGAGTTTGTGAGGAATGTTCTGGAGGTAAAGAGAGTGTCAGACAGGGTGATGAGTCTGAAGTTAGAGATTGAAGGGGTGATGTTGAATGTTTAGTGGTTATGCCCCACAGGTAGGTTGTGAGTTGGAGGAGAAAGAGAGATTCTGGAGTGAATTAGATGAGGTGATGGAGAGTATTCCCACGGGTGAGAGAGTGGTGATAGGAGCGGATTTTAATGGACATGTTGGTGAGGGGAACACAGGTGATGAGGAGGTGATGGGCAAGTTTGGAGTTAAGGAAAGGAACCTCGAAGGACAGATGGTAGTGGACTTTGCTAAGAGGATGGACATGGCTGTGGTTAGCACTTATTTTCAGAAGAGGGAGGAGCATAGAGTGACTTACAAGAGTGGAGGTAGGAGAACACAGGTAGACTACATCCTATGTACAAGAGGCAATCTGAAAGAGATTAGTGACTGTAAAGTGGTAGTGGGAGAGAGTGTAGCCAGACAGCATAGGATGGTGGTGTGTAGGATGACTTTGATGGTCTGTAAGAAGAAGAGGTCAAAGATAGAGATAGAGAAGAAAACCAAGTGGTGGAAGCTGAAAAAGGAGGAATGTTGTGAGGAATTTAGACAGAAGTTGAGGCAGGCTCTGGGTGGTCAGGTAGTGCTGCCAGATGACTGGGAAACTACCGCAGAAGTGGTCGAGGAGACAGGGAGAAAGGTGCTGGGTGTGTCATCTGGAAGCAGGAAAGAAGATAAGGAGACTTGGTGGTGGAATGAGGAAGTTCAGGATAGTATCCAGAGGAAGAGGTTAGCCAAGAAGTGGGACATGGACAGGACTGAAGAGAATAGACAGGAATACAAGGAGTTACAGTGCAGAGTGAAGAGGGAGGTGTCTAAGGCCAAGCAGAAGGCATATGACGAGTTGTACACTAGGTTAAACACTAGAGAAGGAGAGAAGGACTTGTACAGGTTAGCTAGGCAGAGGGATCGAGATGGGAAGGATGTGCAGCAAGTTAGAGTTATTAAGGATAGAGATGGAAGGGTGCTCACAAGTGAGGAGAGTGTACAGAGGAGATGGAAGGAATACTTTGAGGAGCTGATGAATGAGGAAAATGAGAGGGAAAAAAGAGTAGAAGGGGTGAGCTCTGTGAAACAGAAAGTAGATAAGATTAGAAAGGATGAAGTCAGGAAGGCTTTGAAGAGGATGAAAAGTGGAAAGGCAGTTGGTCCTGACGACATCCCGGTGGAGGTTTGGAAGTGTCTGGGAGAGGCAGCAGTGGAATTTTTAACTAGTTTGTTCAACAGGGTTTTAGAGAGTGAGAGGATGCCTGAGGAATGGAGAAGAAGTGTGTTAGTGCCGATCTTTAAGAATAAGGGTGACGTGCAGAGTTGCAGTAACTATAGGGGGATAAAGTTGATGAGCCATACAATGAAGCTATGGGAAAGAGTAGTGGAAGCTAGGTTAAGGAAGGTAGTGGAAATTTGTGAGCAGCAGTATGGCTTCATCACCAGAAAGAGCACAACAGATGCAATTTTTGCTCTGAGAATTTTGATGGAGAAGTATAGGGATGGTCAGAGGGAGTTGCACTGTGTGTTTGTAGACTTGGAGAAAGCGTATGACAGGGTGCCAAGAGAAGAGCTGTGGTACTGTATGAGGAAGTCAGGAGTAGCGGAGAAGTATGTCAGAGTGGTGCAGGACATGTATGAGAGGAGCAGGACAGTGGTGAGGTGTGCTGTAGGTCAGACAGAGGAGTTCAAAGTGGAGGTGGGACTGCATCACGGATCGGCTCTGAGCCCCTTCCTGTTTGCTATAGTGATGGACCAGTTGTCAGAGGAGGTCAGACAGGAGTCTCCTTGGACAATGATGTTTGCAGATGACATTGTGATCTGTAGTGAGCAGGGAGCAGGTGGAGGAAAACCTGGAGAGGTGGAGGTTTGCGCTGGAGAGAAGAGGAATGAAGGTCAGTCGTAGTAAGACTGAGTACATGTGTGTGAATGAAAGGGAGGGAAGTGGAACAGTAAGGTTACAGGGTGAAGAGGTGAAGAAGGTACAGGAGTTTAAGTACTTGGGGTCAACAGTCCAGAGTAATGGAGAGTGTGGGAAAGAGGTAAAGAAGCGAGTGCAGGCAGGTTGGAATGGGTGGAGAAAGGTGTCGGGAGTTCTGTGTGATAGGAAAATATCAGCGAGAATCAAGGGGAAGGTGTACAGGACAGTGGTGAGACCGGCCATGCTGTATGGTTTAGAGACAGTGTCACTGAGGAAGAGACAGGAGTCAGAGCTGAAGATGTTGAGGTTCTCTTTGGGAGTGACAAGATTGGACAGGATTAGGAACGAGTACATCAGAGGGACAGCTCATGTTGGACGTTTGGGGGACAAAGTTAGGGAGGCCAGATTAAGATGGGTTGGACATGTTCAGAGGAGGGAGAGTGAGTATATTGGTAGGAGAATTTTGGACATGGAGATGCCAGGCAGGAGGCAAAGAGGAAGGCCAAAGAGGAGGTATATGGATGGAATTAATGAGGATATGAAGCTAGTGGGTGCAAGTGTTGAGGATGCAGAAGATAGGGATAGGTGGAGAGAGATGATTCGCTGTGGCGACCCCTGAAGGGAAAAGCCGAAAGAAGAAGAAGAATCAGGTATTGCTCCTGCTTGACTTAAATGCAAACCTACACCTGCACCGGCCTTTAGTGGATAAGACTGGACACTCCTGACCTGATGCTCTGCAGTATGACTATATCCTCCTGACTACCAGGAAAAAATAAAATGTCCCAAATACTTGCTTTTTAAACTTTCCCAATTGTTTGGAAGGTAATGATAATACTAAAGACATTTTTGGTCTCATTTGAAAGTGCTAAACGTCCTCTTTAGAGCACACAAGGAGTTGGCCCAGTAGTATGCAGGGTGTAGAAGATATTAAGGTTGACAAATGTCCTCCACAGAGGACAAATTTGAACTGTGGGTAGTCAGGAGAATATGTCAGTGCAAATAGCACACATGGGGGAACTGAGCAGGACAGCAACACAGGTTTATAGGTATAAAAAATCCTCAGCATGAGTATTTTTTTTTTTAATATGTGTGTTACATGTGTTTAAGAAAGGGAAGCTGTATAGAGCACAGAGCATTAGGCTGGCAAGGGCAGGAAAGAAGGAAATTGCTTACGCTGAAGAATGTTTCTCTGCTCCAGCTCCTCAGCAGTAGGCCTCTGGCTCAGTCGTCTTTAGACAAACAGACACATTAGCATAACCAAGTTATTTAAGGAGACACTTATTCTTTCTCAGATTATGTGTATAAATGCATTATGTCTGCCTCCCACTCTATTATCTGGGAGAAATCCTTCATTTAGATACTCAGCACTCACAGTTAGTTATTAATGATTGTGTGTGTGTGTGTGTGTGTGTGTGTGTGTTAGAAGGCATGAGGACAGACCAATACCGTGTAAGTGCTGTGCCAATCTGTGTGCGGATGGCCTCCCACTGCTCTTTGCTCTGCCATGACAGACCTGTGTACTCCATTCTGGTCTGCCTTTCAGGAGCCTGTCTGTCTGGGGCTGAGGGCCGACTGCTCAGCTTCAGAGCCAAAGTGTCCTTCCTCTTCACCCTGCTGGCCAGACTACCTGCGCATGTGCATACACAATCATGCACACAGTTAAAACCTGGCCAACAATTTCTAAATTTTTACAATTTCCCTATTCCATGGATACATGTATACTTTATGTACCAAAAATTAAGACACAATCTATCTGCAATGTAAATGGACTAGGCTCTTCACATACTCGGTGGACTGTCTTCCTCTTCATCTGATTCCTCCTCTTTGTAAAGCACAGGGCCATCTGAATCGCTCTCATCAGCCTGCTGATCTTCCTCTCTCTCCTCTTCCTCACTGCTGTCTGATCCCTCGGGCATGATTCGGATGTTCACATCACCCACTAGGCACCTGCGGCTGCGAGGCTCCAGCTCTGGTTGAGTTTGAGGGGGAGGGAGGTGTTCAGGAGGTGGCTCATATTCCTCCTCCTCCTCCTCCTCTTCCTCATCTTCTTCATCTTCCTCCTCTTCTTCCTCTTCATCAGAGTAGTCATCTTCAGCCCTGAGAGAGAGACGTTGGGAGGTAAGGGAGGATATGTGTAAATAAATACATGTAAATGGATTCTTTTTAAACACACATCAAAATCAGATCTATCTACAAAAAAAGTAATCATTTCACTACATTACATCAAATGTATCTAACGTGACAAATAAATAACCTTAAGAAAATAAAATGTATGTGACAAATAACCTTGATGTTGCTAAAGGTTTGGAAATCTTCCATCAAGTCATTATAATGCCAAAATTCTCAAATTACACCAGTGCTGCTGAATTACTCAATTCTAGCTGCTTGTATAATCACAGCTTGTAAAGTAGTTTAGCTTCAATAGATTTTTGGAAGGGGTCAGTAGTAAACTGCAACTAAGTTTTCTGGCATGGGAAAAACTGCAGTGCTTATAAGAAACAAAATGAGGAAATATTTAATTAACCAAATAAAACGTGTCATATGTTAAAAATGAAAGCTTTTAGAGTTGCCAAATTGCTATAATATGAGAGGAATGAAACACTTCATGACACAGTGTTAAAGGAATACAAATCAACTTCGTGTCAGGTTGCATCCCACCACTATGTTGATTATTTTCCTAAATCAGCATGCACTGTTCTATTTCACCCAAGTCATACAAAGATTTTCCCCTAATTGACAGAAGAAGTTACTTGTCTCTGTTCACTTATTCAGAATTGCAGGGACTGAAACACTGCTGGTGTTGGTTACACACATTTTTAAAGGCTGGATGGTGACCGGCAGTGGGCGAGATCCTTGGTATTCTGGAGGGGTTTCGAACAGCAGCGAGTGGGCACGGTGGGATGCATCCAGGTGAGGAAGGGCAGCTCCAGGGCTGATCAGTGCCCGCTGGATCATGATGTGCAGGGGTACAGGTGCTTGACGTGTAGGCAGCTCTTCCTGCGGACTCGGAGGGTCAAAATGAACAGGTAGTGGGTCAGGGAGAGGATGAGGGTAGGAGTGTTGGTGGAAGAGCTGGTGAGGGTGTCCTCGGGGAGGAGAGGGTGGGATGTGTGTGGGGAGAGGTGGGGATGGTGGAGGTGGGGGCAGTGGGAACCCTCCTGGGATGTTTGCCCTGTCTTCAGGAGAGAGTATCGAGGGCAGAGAGGAGATGGGAAGGGCGGAGTTCTCAGTGTGGCGCTTTGTGACCGGTGTGGTTCTCTTGGGGGGCATAGGTGGCGACGGCTTAGCTGGAGTTGGGTTGCCGCTTCCTACAACCTGTGTGAGTTCAGCTGGAGAAGACAGAGGATTATGAGTCAAGACCACTGACAGTTTTTACAGCTAATTTTCACCACTCATTTATATCAGAATGCCATATGTACATAAAATCAAGGTTAGTGCAACATTCAAGTCTGACATCACCAATCATTATAAGGCCTTGTATTTTTGTATCATAACATAAACCACAAATGATATTTCAGAAGGATACACATGTAAAGCATTAAAACCTACATTGTATCCTGATTTCACATGCTCAGAAGCAGTAACATGAACTACATCCAGTGTTTGTCATATACTGTACATGTCCATGTGGCAGGACAAACTGCACATTGAACTGCCACAAGTATAGTGCAAGGCGAAGGAGATCCATGTACAGATAACCTCAGAACAGCTAACAAACACAGAGAAAGCCACAGCCAGAGAAACTATGCTTAATGGAGTAACTGCATGCACACATTTGAAATCAGTTCACTGATTAACCTGGGAACAGTATTTGAGTTGATCTTTTGCTGAATTCTCAGCGTAATCTAAATAATCTGCTGTTGTTCAGCATGCGGTGCATTCAATTGGATTTATATATTATTCTGTAAATTCAATTCTGCCAATTAAACAGATGATCCTAAAAAGGCAGGCACGATTCTGTGGTTACGACAGTAGAACTCAATGTTTTAAAATAGTTAGCAGCACAACATGCCCGCTTACTGCAAATCTGGTCCTTTAAAACATGCATTTTAACAGGAAGCAGAGAGAGATAGAGAGAATATGCGGCATTCTAGCCACTCCATGTTAGTCCAGCATCCCAGCCATAGCTAAGAGCATATGGTGGCAAGGGTGAAGAAGACAATGCCAGCACACATAGAGCGGATGGATAGGACATGATTAAAAAAAAGGCAGCATCGCTGTGGTTCCAGGCATGGCCTTGCTGTTACCTGTGCGCCCACCTCCTGCCCGACGGCATAAGTACACGGGCAGGGACAGGTAGACGTCATAGTCAGCCTCACGCTTCCAGCAGGACCAGTAGAGGGGAAAGGGGTCACCCCCTTGAAGGGTGGAAGCTGACAAGGGTAAGAAACCATCCCAAAGGTATCAAACACCACATATAAACATGACCAAACCATCCATCGAAACTGTACAGTTTGGCAATGAGGAGGTTAAAGAGAAGAGTAAGCGGTAGCCTAAAATGTTCTGAAGCAAGATCACATTAGCTGAAGAAGGTACTTCATTTCAAGTAAGTGGGTCATACTGCTGTAAAGCAGTGAAGAAGCCAGGCAACCACAGACAACTCTGGGTTCCTAACAAGTCGAGCATAGATCAGCTCATCTCTCATAAGCACACAATGCTTCAGCTGACCTGCAGGAGGCAGTGTGTACACCCAGCTCATACACATTTTAATTGCAATAGCAATATATTATATTTAAAGTTCTGATTAAAGGTTTTCCTTTTAAATATACAGGTACAACAGTAATTCTAAATTTCCTGTGTACCATGCTATTGCACTGTGGTCCTGAAGGATCAACATCTTATTTCATTGTTTAGGAGTTACATAACAGGAATGATAATAAACCCACTTGATGCTGAGAGGGAATAGAAAAAGAAGGAAAAAAACATACACAAAAATACACACAATTTTTTTGGCTGTTTTGCAAAGCTCCAGTGGTGTCTGGTGATGTTATAAATGATTGGGGAATAAACAAAACAAGAGTGATTCACAATAAGAGCACAAAATTAGTCTATAAATTATTAATAACCAATATAGATCATATACTAAATATAAATCAATACAGTACCAAAACCCCCAAACATTTTCAGCATGAATCTAAACAAACAATTTGATATGTTCTAGCACCAAAGAGCATTAGTGACCTAAGAAGCTTAAATTCTCAGATCCTCTTAATTCTTACGTCTTTCTCAAGGTTGTATGATGCAGGTTTCAACTCTGATACAAGTGCACAAAATTATCAAGGCATGCACATGTGACAAACTTTCAGCAGCTCCGTTATACAAGTTGCACACTTATTATGTACAGGCTATACATGGAACTTTGAGGGTCAGCCCTTATTTAAGATACAGAGACTCTTGGCCTAAAATCCAACATAATAACAAACAAAAACCACAACTACTGCAACACTGCAGCAGACAGCTGCCTGCCAAGCCTGGAGTCATTAGAGATAATGCTGCTCAAGAAGAGAAGGATGCCAAGGAAGAAATGTTCTTGAGACTTTTTTTTAAAATGCTTACCTACACACAGAAAAACCTTAAACATGCTGAGACAAAGATAAATGTGCTTCTTATTCTGCCACTCCTAGACAACAAGAATGAAAGCGTGTAACATCTGCTTTTTGGGGTGGTGTGAGAAAAGCAGGAAGCAGGAGTAAGCACTCACCCATCATGGCAGCATTGGTGGTGCGGTTGACTGGTTTGGGTGGAGGGAGTGGGGGTTGCCTAGCAGCCAGTGCTGGCACTAGCCCTTGGGTGGAGGACTGGGTGGAAGAGGATACCAGGGGCATGCTGGCCATAGCAGACGAGGCCGTCCGCAGGGTCTTTGCGGCTGCGCTGGAAACGGAGGACGATGGAGAGCTGGAGGAGCCGGAGGAGGAGGAAAATGAGGTTGCAGGGCTGTGGACGGGTGTGTGAGGCAAGACCTCAGTGCCAGATTCTGCGGTGGAGCTCATCAGCCATTTGGGGGCCATGATGGTCTGCTTAGGGGGCAGAGGTTCTCGCAGGGTGTCCCTCAAAGACTCTGGGTCGGGAATATAGTGACTGCTGTCCGATTCTGAGAAGAATACAAAGAAACAACAACAACATTTCTAGTAGCTGTACCTCAGCAATGTGGTTCAGACTTATTAGTACTAAATATTTAAACTGACCTGGATGACCTTTGTAGACAAATATCCATTATGTAAAAAAACAAATTGACACAAAACAAATATCCTAGTAGTCTTGTTAAATACTGTTGAATGTACTAAATTATTAAATCAAAGTAATCTTCAGCACTGAAAACTCTCTCTTGTACACATACACACTTGAGTTTCTCTTATCTAACATATAAAGGTATTTGAGCTGGATTGAGTTGTATCATTATTCCCATGCTACTCATTTGTATTTTTCTTAATCAGCTCATCGGCCACCGTGGGATATAAACAGGCTGCCGTAATTACCTCTCCGTCTCTCTGTATTGCTCCCTCCCACATTATTCCCCCTTTATTCTTCAAAGCTGGCGTTTTAAATGCCGGGTTATTTACAGCCATTTTATCACAACAAGACACAGGCAGCAGTAAAGAAAAGAGGGGAATTCAGTTCAATATGTAGTGAAATGGAAGTGTCACTTCTCTTCTTGGGGCTGTGTATTGCTTTTATTCATTTTTCAAATGAAATGAAAATGTAAAAATCAAGGAAGCAGGTTTTTATTTTGTTTCATTGTAATTACTTGTGCATTGTTAATCATTTCTCTCTCTCATATATATATACACACAGTTAAATAGGAGGAGGAGAAGGAGAAGAAGAAGGAGAAGAAGAAGAAGGAGAAGAAGAAGAAGGAGAAGGAGAAGGAGAAGGACAAGGAGAAGGAGAAGGAGAAGAAGAAGAAGAAGAAGAAGAAGAAGAAGAAGAAGTTTCAGCACAGGGTGAACCTGGAAATAAAAGGTCTATAAGGCCCAGGTCTATTCTACACACTCATTTCTCTGGTTAAGGCATGTAGTCTGGATCCTTATTCTGTTTATATAAAACATTAACATGATTAAAAAAGGGATCAGCAGATGCAGAAATGGATTTTTGATTATTAAAATATTCTTAAATTGAAGCACCTGGAAAAAATGTTAGCCATCCCTTTTTATACTCACCTACTTGCTATATTTAAAAAGCACATAGTGATTCATGTTATTCATATCATCAGGCACTACATCTTTTACCTACCCTCTTCTAGCTATCCAGTAAATGCTGAGGTACATCCGGGTCATTTAAATTCACTTATTAATTGTAATCACATAAATCTAAAATGACGAGAAACTAACAATCGGGAAATATGGCAGCTTTTTTTAAAAAAATTCTTTTTATTGAGCACCTGGTAAAATGTAAATTTATCCCACAAGTGGTTTGCGTTCGTTCTAACGTACTGAACTGAGAGTAGCATATTTAGAAGGAAAAGAGTGAACAAAGCTACAAAAGTGAAGTTATCCCTCTGCTTGTTCCTAAATAAGAATCTTAGCTAGAGCAGGACTCAAGGGAGCAGTGCCACTCTTCACTTCAGCATGGCTGAGCGAAAAGAGAAGAGGAGGAATCACTGGTGAGCAAAAGAGAAGAGAAGAGGAAGTCAAGTAGCTAGAAGAAGAAAGAAAAAGTTGACCCGTCTCACCTCTCCTTCCTCTGCCCTCCTCAGCGGATGAGTGGCGGGGAAGGCTGGGCTTCCAATCGGCCTCAGGGCGAGTTCTTCTGCCATCCTCTGATGGGGCTTTGATCAGACCAGGCTTTCTCTCTGTATCTGTGTGGATTCTGCCTCCATGCTTTATTTCCTCTCCCTGCCAGCCCATAGTCGGCTTCCACTCATCTACTGCAGCCCGTCCACCTCTCCAGCAGTCATCCTGGCTAGATATTGCACGTCGCTCTGCATCAGAAGGGTCACGACCCCTGCGCTCTGGATTGACCCTGAATTGCAAATCAGTTGTAGGCCGAACAGGCTCAATTGCCCGACTTCCGCATCCACTGGTGCCTCCTACAGGCAGTGTGTGTCCATTTTTCACATACGGTGGCTTGGACCCATGCACCTCATCTGCCTCTGTGACAGTAAATGATTAAAATACATGGAAATAGCTAAAAAGTAATAAATCATCATGGAGCGTTATCAAAACATGCTATACTTCAGAAAAGTAGTTTTTGATGACATCTAGACTTCTCTTTTTTTAATCAGACAAGAAAAAATAAGCAAATAAGCCAGAGGCTGGTAACAAGAACAGGCTGCTTATTGCAATTTGATCAACTTCTAGATAAATAGGCCTCCACAGCAGCGAGTGCATGACTTTCAAAGCTTTTTGCTGCAGGGCACAATTTGCTCCACTGTTCCACAACTGAAGACAAACAATATGTCATTTCTCCCCTTGAAACATGAAGTTAGACCTTCAAACACCTGTCAAATTAAACCTTCTTGCTTCATCTGTCTCAAGAACTGTTGTATTCTATTGTGCCCTAGAGACCAGTGACATTACACCAGACCAGGGACTGTTACCAGCTTCCTGTATTGCTTCTGACTCCCTGTCTGAACGAGGCTGTCAGACAGTACAGGTGTGTTATCTACAGGTGTATGTTTAGTTCACGCACTGACATACAGGGACACTCCTAGTACTTATGTTGAATTCCATCTAAAAACTCAATATCAATCCTCTAAAATACACTCAGAACACATGCATGCATATTCACACAGACACACACACACACACAGAGACACACAGACACAAACACACACACCCAGAAAAAACAAAACACAGACACACACACGCAGACACAGACACAATGCCTACCATTATCAGGAAGCTCCTTTAGAACTCCCTGCTCTATCAGCTCCTCCCGTGGTCTTCTCATCGACATCTTTCTTTCCAAAACTATTGGGTAAAATGCAGCAAACACAAGCTCAATAAACCTATCTACAGCATACAGTGATGTGATTAAACTTCAGAGTGAGATTAAAATATCACTGAGTTAATGTCTAATGATTGCAGGCTCTATAGTTGCACAGACAAAAGTGACTCTTACTCATGAATGGCCTATTTTACCCGAGTACAAACTAAATTCAGTGAATTATTGTGTTTGCTTTGTGATCACATAAATAAGCCCTATGGACTAAGAAAAACCTCATAATTGCTGCCAGATGTTGGTTTAACATTAATAAAAATCTCAGCAAAAGGTTTCTTTCATAACTTCAGGGTAACAGACAGGAAGCAGAATCATATGTGGCCCAATAGACTTATAATGGTTATAAAAAAACTAAGTACCTTCTGAAGTTTCCTTAAACCTCTCGCTGCTTTTCTTCTTCCTCCATTTCCAAGGTTTAAAGATCTTGCCCAGCGTAGACAACTTGCCCTTGCGTTTGGGGGGAGGAGTGCTATCGCCCCCTTCACTCCCTGTGCTATTGTGCTGGTGGCTGCTTTCATCATCTAGAAAAAAAGATGATCACCAAACAGGTAAAAATGGTTTAATGGAAGACTCTGACTACCACTTATTATTAGATTATGCATGAACACAACATAAAACAAAGCAGCACCTATAAAAATGTACAGGAATAGAAATGGTCAGTGAGCTCTGTGTGCACTTACATACACATGCATGTACACACATGCACATACAGGTGTATACACACGTCTTACTTTCCTTGTGGGGCCCTGATTATTAATGCTATGCCAACCTCTAAATTGATTCTTAACCTCAGTAACCATAGTGGAAACATTTTGGCTCAAAAGGTCAAAATGGTCAGATATTTCTATCCGTGCGGGCACACTTGGTCCCAGCAAGATTTGACACATGCACACACACACAGAGAGAGAGAGAGAGAGAGAGAGAGAGAGAGAGAGAGAGAGAGAGGGGCCTTTAGTAGATTTCAAACAAAGCTGATGGTGCTGTTGTTTTACACTCCAAGTCAGTGTTTTAAACATGGTTGTTGTTTAAACACAGCAGTTTCCTGGCAGCTGTAGTTGGATACAAACAGCCCCCTGCACAGAGCCTCAGTCATTTGACCAGTGGCTGCCACTTCACTACTCCAAGAACTCACATTCCTCTCACTGATAGGACTGTCAACAGGTTCAGACACATTTATTAGCTGTACCAACCATCTACTGTAATACATTCTATATAGAGTATTTATGAGCTTCACAAAAGACATGCAGCATACTTCTGAGACTTAAAATATGCTCTATTCTATTTAACAACTCACTGAGAAAGAACAGATTAGCATTGACTGTTTACATACTCAGCTTATTATGCGAAGCTAAAATCAATGATTTAAAGGGATAGTTCAGTGCAAAATAATTTACACGATTTTCTCTTGATCTTAAATGCATATGCAAGTTTGCTATCTGACAGTTGCATCTTAAGATTTGCATTCTTCTTCTTCTTTCGGCTTTTCCCTTCAGGGGTCGCCACAGCGAATCATCTCTCTCCACCTATCCCTATCTTCTGCATCTTCAACACTTACACCCACTAGCTTCATATCCTCTTTTATTCCATCCATATACCTCCTCTTTGGCCTTCCTCTTTGCCTCCTGCCCGGCAGCTCCATGTCCAACATTCTCCTACCAATATACTCACTCTCCCTCCTCTGAACATGTCCAAACCATCTTAATCTGGCCTCCCTAACTTTGTCCCCCTATCGTGCAACATGAGCTGTCCCTCTGATGTACTCGTTCCTCATCTTAAGATTTGCATTAATGTAGCTAAAACATTTTTGCCACAAATACAGGCCCAAATCATCAAACACTATGTCCATGACCTGCCTATGCCAAACTTGGAGGCACAAGCCTGTCTAGAATGTCTTTGTATGCTGAAGCATCATTTCCCATTACTGGAACCAAGAGGTGCAAACCTGTCCAAGCATGACAATGTCCCTGTGCACAAAGTGAGGTTGATTAAGACAAACAGCACCGAACTCAACCCCACTGAACACCATTTGGGATGTACTGAAATGCTGACTGCAGTTCAGTCTATAACTAATGCTACTGTGGCTGAATGAACTGTTCCCCACAGCCACTTGTGTGCGTGTGAGTGTATAATATATTATGTTCATCATTTATTAAAATACATCTAAAATAAACTTTTAAATAATTCATATTATTATCATCATCATCAGATTTCAAATTACATAATTATATATAGAAATTATAAGAAGACTTGAAACCTGCCCTGAATACGCGTGCAAAAATAGCATTTAACTACACCACATGACTAAAATTATGTAGACATCTGAGTATTGAACATTCCATTTCACAACCAGGGGGATATACTGTGCCATACTTCAGAAAAATAGACTTCTTTTCCTTAAATCAGACAAGTAAATGAAATAAAGTTGTTCAGTGGGGTTGAGGTCAGGGCTCTATGCAAGACACTTGAGTTTTTCCACACCAGCATTGGTAAACATGTCTTCATAGACCTCAGTGTATACGGGGGCATTGTCATGCAGGAACAGGTTTGGACCTTTACGTTTCAGTGAAAGGAAATATTAACGTTAGAGCATACAAAGACATTCTATACAAGTGTGTGATTCCAACTTTTTGACAACAGTTTGGGAAGGCCCCACCCATGGGTGTAAATGGCACGTGTCCAAATACTTTGAGTCATATAGTGTTTACAGGTTGCCATATTAGAAGTGTCATTATAAGAATGGAGATACATTAGGTTATCTTTTTCAATCAAATTAGTGATCTTTAAACAAATATTTATCATTTAATATTAATATTAGCAGCAAAGTAACATCCAACCCAGTAAACACAGGATGTCCTGGCGACAGCGCTTCTGTTCTGCCCAGACTTTCCCACAACATGGCAGGCAGGCACATAATCCACACCAGTGACCAAATATTCATTCAGTGCAAACCTACAGCTCTCTCTAAACACAGCAGCACATGAAACACTATTGGGAAGTAATGGTGAGCAACATGACACCTACATACACACTGCCTGCCATAAGCTTGGGAATACACTGCTTTTTAAAGTCTTAATTAATCTACTTTTTTTCATTTTAAAGAGGCTACATATACGTTGTGCCTCTAGAAGCACAGCCGAGGAGCTTGCAAAGCTGGTTGGTCACCTCAAACATTTCAATCTGACTCCTCCCAGAATGGCTCAGCTGGGTTAAGACTGGGTAACTGGGAAGGCTAAATTATTAAAGATAACTGCCACCTTCACTAAGTATCTCTTGTACAGTTTTAACGTGTTGTGAATTGGAAAAGGAAATCAATTCTTTATAAAACAATATTTTGGCAAGTAGTACATCATGTGGTCTTATAGTTAGCAGAAAACCAGCTGGGTGGAGACTAGCTGTCAGTACAGGAGATGTAAGAATGCTCCAAGCAACACAAGTAGAGCCATCTTTTTAATCTTCTATTAGTGCTATTTCCAGCAAGTCCCTAAGAGCCATACATACATTCCTAATGGCCAATATAAAACTGGCTGCCCTATCTTCCTGTAATGAAATCTACAGCTGGAAATTAACATCGCTTCCATGTCATTTTGCTTCCCGGAATCAAAACGGCACATTCTATGAGACATCAATGCTGATTCAGACTACTTGTGAAGCAGTGTTGAAGAGTTAGAAAGCAGAACTACCTGGGCTCCAGCTGTCATGTCGAAGGGTGTGGAAGCAGCAGGCCATGAGAAGCTAAGGAAAATCAACTTGTTTCGTTTCTGGAAGAGCCTTTTGCAAAACAGCAGAGGTGTCAGAAACTGCCTAAATGATCCTTGTGGGGAGACACACTATAATCCTCAGGAGCTAAAAGACCAGACAGACTTTGCAGTGGTTGTTTATTTTGAATCTGGATCTCCAGGTACTCATACAAAGGGGATAGTATGAGAGAAATTTAGAGCAACTCATGCTCAATATCCACATCACACTGTTAAAGCAGCAATAATAACACATGCAGTCTCTCACACTGAACTCATCCTCCAGTACAATGTAATCCAAGTCTACACAGGCAGCCATCCAAGTATTAGACAGTTACAGTGCTGAGACAAAAGTAACCACTGACCAGCCATCCATCACAAAGCGCAGAGTACGAGGCAGAATGGATTCCTGGTCCTTTCCGTTTCTGAAAAAAGAACGGCCGAGTGCTGCAGTATGCAGCTTGACCAGGCACTTGGCTGAGACATTAAGCAGATCGTCTGGACATATTGAACACGATGCTGAGCTGTCCAAGCTCCCTGCTCATGGATAATGGACCTTAATGGACTCAGTATTGCTCACAGCTCGAATCTGAGTACGCAGGAGAAAGCAGATCAGGCAGACCCAGATGGTACAGCTTGTTGATAAAGGTGTCCGTTTCAGCTGCGAAGTGTGAGCCGACTTCATGTCCTGCGCTATAGGGCTGTGTGCTGATAGCTAGAGTCTGAGAGGGCTCAGAGGGGGAGGGGGGGGGGGAGCTGGGAAACAGAGGGAGGAAATGACACTCCACCCTGATCCTGAAAGAGACAGGTGGGTGGGGACACATATAGATGACCCCCACCCACTCAGCAGACCAGTATGAAGTGGAAAACAGTACAACAGATGAGCAAAAACAACATGCGTCAGCCAATGAGTAATGCACTCCACGCACATCCGTGCTAATGGGCTATGAGGACATTAACAGCCATATTCCCAAAACTCCATGATCAAGTTTGCAGCCTTATATAGCTTACATAAATGCTCTTATAGAAATTAGGTTAAAAGTTAGCACAGACACTAAAACATAAGAAAAAGAAAATTCAATAAATGTAGTAGCTGAAATTATTAGAAAATAATCCGCGTAACTGATACTGTTATTACTACTACCACCTCTAATGTCTACAGATTTAATATGGCAATGCCTCATTGTCAGCCAGCAGATATTACTTTCTTACATTTGTATGGTTTATGCTGGAATATTTCTATCACAGCATCAGAACCAACTACTTAATAAAATATGAGTTTAGGCCACTGTTAGTTTTGTCAGAGACATTTTATTACAGTACCTGAAAATCTAACACATTACTATGTCTATAAATTAACACAGCAAGAATGAGTCCTTGGCACATTTCCTTTCTGGATCTGCATGTTTATGCCACACATTACTGTACCATCAATTTATTTCCTGAAAGCTACAACCATGATATTGTGGCATATGCAATCATAGTAATGTTTGTAGCTTATGGTGCTAGATGGAGATTTGGATGAAGGTATGTTTTTATTTATTCATTTTTAAAAAAGCATTTGTATTGCATCTGTGATTACACATATGGAATCTGAAATGGTACATTTGAAATGCTTAAATGTTTAACCAATCATTTTGTTTCTGATTTTAGAAAGCATGTTAAATTAGCTTGAGTAAGCTTGCATTATTAAAAAAAAGTCATTTAGGGATACAGATGACAAAAACCCAGCATTTAAATTGACATTAAACTGATTATACTTATATTAAATCGTTAAAATAAAACCCATCTTTAAAGCTTCTTGTATCATTATATAACAACATTTAAATAATTATTACATAATCAAAAGAACATTCAGATAAGTAACTTGCAGCTCTAGTGAAAACAACAGATTTTCAGGCACTGATCATCAGCAATCCAGCTTTAAACAGAACCATCCAAAAAAAACCATCCAGGCAGGCTAGAAAACATTTCCCAGCAGGAACTGCGTGCTTGTCTTGAAAAGCACCAGTAAACTCCCTCTATCAAACACATCAGAATCTCATGGTCCTCTTTATAGAGATGAAGCAAGTCACATTCACTGTCGACTCAGGACAGAATATCATGCTGGGTAATGAAATCCTTCTTTTCTTCACTATATGAGAGTTTTGTGTTCTAAAAATCACGTGACACAAAATCTGTTGTGAAACACAGCAATGGCTTAAAACAATCAAAAAACAAAAAGCAACACCATGTCTGTAACAGCACGACTGTTGTGTGTGGCTGCGTCACTTGACGTTTATTTATAACCATCACACTGCTGGCATTTGCCATGTGCAGTACAGTTGCTTTAACAAAAGAAACTATTTTTGATTGTGGGCTTTGAGCATCCTAATCCCAAACATTTCAGCTGAATATTTTTTGTAGAGGGTTAATGAATCATGGCATCCAACAATTTAACTTAAATTGAAATTAAAATGTGGTCTAGAGATTTCAAAATGGTTCAGCAGATAAATTACACTGATTAACATTATAATGATATTATAGCATCTGATCCATGTTATGCAGACAAACAAAGCAAAAGGCACCAGTAGGTTTAGTACTGTACATGCATCATAGATGCAAAAATAAATGTGTATTGCATGGATGCACAAATGGCCCCAGGGCAGAGGGAATCAGGTGTGTATGCTGTTCAATTAAGTTAACACAGACATGATAGCTGGCAGTGGTTTAGAGGAAAATGTGATGCCTGGAGCAGTTTGTGTGGTTAAGTAAGTTAAGCTGGTCTGTTGGGAAAACCTGTAAGGAACAGCACACTCCTCCTGCTCTCTCATTCAACACCCCTTCCCCCAACCAGTAACAGCTCTTGCAAAACGCATCCACACAAAACACAGGCATGATCGCATGGTCAGGATGTGTTGCTGTCAACTATATCAGTTAGCCTAGAGAGCCTGTGAACATCCATCACAGAGCTAATTCAGTAATCACTTCTGTAGTATGGCTTTACTGAAAGGTGCTCTTACTCTTAGAAAGGTGACATTTTGCATTAGAAGTAGCCGTAAGTGAATCCAGCATCAACAAGGGCAAACCTGAGGAGAGCCCGCTGCCCAAACAAAGGAGCCTGTATTGTGAAATGAAACTTGGCCGTGGCGTTTGGCTGGTCATTTTGGCCGAGCACAGCTTGGCCTCTGAATGATTCCTGTATGGGGAAAAAGACCCGATGCTGTCTCCACTACTGTCATGTCCATCTTGATACAATTAGAAAACAAGACAGAGGACACCGAGATTGCAGGCTTTTCTGCATAAATAAACCATGGTTTAGCTGGTGATGAGAAAGCATCGCAGTCTGGCAGCTCATCTAACACAATGTCATCAGAATGCTCAGGAAAATATCTGAAAGCTTCCAAGTATGCCAGGCAGCAATTTTACAGAACTAACAAACATGCAATGTTTTATACCTCATATGCTATAATAATAAATTATTGACCTCAAAATGTCCCAAAACCTGAAACAGCCTACAGTATACAACTGTAACCTAAACCATTCAGGAATGACAAAACACACAAAATACAAAGCATGGTCATCTGACAGAAACTTTGATCTATGCATTTTTTTTTTAAAGGTTTAAATAAATGTCAAAGTGCAAGGTATAACACTGTAAATGGGAATCATTCAGTGATGTTAAAATAAAAGAAGCAAAACTTCAAAAGTTGTCGGTATCAACCAAAAAAACAACAACTACTACTACTAATGCTTATATGTTAATGAACTGTGAAGAGATTAAATTCAAATATTAAGATCAGTCTTCCCTAAAACGCACAGTCCAAAAGGTATTACAAGAATAAGCACAGTTTGCACAGTCTCTGCTTACGTGAGAAACATAAGCAGACTACAATATAATAAGACTGAAACACAAGCAAAGGCAGGACAAAAAAAAAGGAGTTTTTGGAATGTTTGTGGAATGTTTTTAAAGGAAACCACAAACAATTCAATGAGATGAAATAATAATGAGAATAAATGCTCAGTCCTCCTTCTGACTATGCTGACAGAAAGCAAACTTTGGGGGGTTTAAGTCAATGCTAGGCTTTAGTCCCATCAGCATAGTGCTGACAGCATAATAGCACAGAATTCTATTTAAGAAATATGCCAAATAGATCATTTTGTCCCATAACAAATGTTTCCATCTATATGACTTCAACATGGACCAACTAATGCTAGAGCCACTAGAGCTACATCACATTTTAGATAACCCAAGCTCTGTTCAGAGCTGTTTCACTCATTGGGGAAACACTGGCCTTCTGTAGATGCTAAATCTACATTCATGCAGCTAAACCTAAGATAATGTCCGTGTTGTATATAAATGTGACTCACCAGTGTGTGTGTTAGTGTCCTGAGATCCTGCAATCTCCACAGAGAAGCTCTGTCCCATGCTCTTGGCCCTAAGGGCCTACACTTTCAGCTGTGGCCTAGAAAAGGCCACTGAGCAACAAGAGCAGCCCACCTGCTCAACTCTTGACTTGCCTTGGTTCTCCACTTCAGAAGGCTTTCTTACTGCCACTTCTTTCTTCTATCCACTGATCTTTACTGAGTCCTCCCTTCTGTTCTGTCTCTTTTTCAACAGCATTCACTCCCTTCTTCCCTTCTGGAATTCTGCACTCCTCCCTCTGTAACACCCCACCCCTTTCCTTTACACTGACCCTCCCTCTGCCTCCCTGACTTAAGCCTGTAAGTTAACACAGCTACAGATGGATGCCTATCATTCCAGGAAGCCAGGGTCAGAATATGTGTGTGTGTGTGTTTAAGGAAGAGATTAAGAGGTTGCTCTTGTGCAAAACAAAAATGCTAATTAGAACAATATGGTTAACTATATCAAGAATAGAATGTCATTCATTTGTACAGAGGCAGTGCATGTTAAAAATTCCCCTCTGCTGTTCATCAATTTCACTATGCAATTTCTCTTAATCCTCATTTAACAAAACAATTACTAAGAAAGTTCATATTTTTGGTGCAGCACACTCCAACATTCCCTTTGACAAGAAAAATGTTTATAGTTGTGGTTTATCTGGTTCACGTCCAGCTCCTGCTTTATCCCCAAAATATTTTCACTTAACTACAAGAAAACAGTGTTGTGCCCCCTAGAGGGAACAGTGAGCAAAACCCTTTAGTGGCCATCCATTGGAATTCCAGGCATGCATCTTATCCAGCACAGTCCATTAGAGGAAAATGTGTGTGTACGTGTGCCACATTTATGAATGATGCTCACAGGCTTCCAACGTGAAGCTCCATTTCCTTCATTTACTATTTCTCTAACCACATCATTTAAAGAGGTCACCTTTCCACAGATCTATCTCAGTCACTGAAGAACAGGTTAGGCTACATTAAACACAGAACGAGTAATGTCTCATTCTGTCCAAATGCCTCAATAATTCAGTGATTTGCTAACTGCTCTTGAATGACTGACTCATTACAGCACTGGAAGTGCTCCCACAGTATATCACAAGCCAGAGACAGAGACAAACTAGGAAGTGGAAGAGAAGCCAAAACACACACTCAGCAGTCAAGTAGAGTAATACTTCCCAGTTTAATAAGCCACACGTTTCATCCCAACTTGCTATGTTGACATGCAGCAGAAGTTAGACAGAGTGACACTGGAAATGGGGAAGACCATTTGACATCATTAGACTGTAGCAACGATAAACATGAGGAGAAACATAGCTAAGAGAACTAGTGAATAAGAGAAGAGAGGGTGAGTCAGCAACCCTGCAAAACTACAGAGGAAGCAAAAATTGCTTGTGCATGTTGACTGTGGCATTTTTATTCTTCATCACTGTAATGACTTTCAAGGCAATGCCTGAAGTAGCAAGTAGTTTAAAAACCCTCATTTTCAATATACACTTAGCTTCGCCCCCAGAGCTACTACAAAACCCCATCTAGGCTTTAAAGGCTGGATTGATATTACAAGAGGGTGAGCTTTCTGATTTTACAAGCAACTTGACCGGCAGGCAAGGAGGCACCCACTTTGTCCTCGTTGGTTAGAAATTTGTGATTCACATCATCCTCCCGCTTAGAGATCCTGTGACACCACAAATACAGTATCAAAGCAGATATTTTATTGAAGTTGCCAGAATGTAAATGACACCAAATTCGATGAAACAGTGAATCTGATGAATACAATGAATTCAAAATCACTGACAGCAAAGCCCCACTTTCAAAACACAGGTATTTGTTTTTCCTGTTTTTTAAAACTATTTGGAATAGTAGTTTAATAATTCCAAACAGTTTCTTATGGCAACATATAAACCAATTTCTATTTTTAGCTTAAAAAAACAATTAATGGTGAATTAATTGTAGTTTCAAATAATTATTTCAGTCACTAGACATTTCATGTGATCAATAAACATTTTACAGCCAAGAAATTCAGAGACAAACGCTAATCATATTTCGCTCCTAGAGGAGCAGCTATGAAATTCCCAAGCCATTAAACCACAGCAAGAGTAAATTGCACACTGAAACCTCAGCGAGCCAGACAGAGAGGTAGAGGTACGAATAAAAGTGATTTGAATCCTGAACTCCTGACCGCCAGTAGAGCCCCAGCAAGCTGAGGACATACTGGTAGCACAGGCACCATCCCAATCCAAAATGAAACTGAATGTGTTCTAGTGATAATAAAGTGAGCTGCAGTCCTAATTCTTTGTGTCCTAGTTACAGCATCTACACTGGGGCACTGATTCAAACATGCACAGCCTGCTGGTTGGTTCTCCCTGAGCCCAGAACCTGCTGCTGCGACCTGGAAAATGTGCTACAAGCAACTGTGTGATGAAGTGGACACATGACCAGGCTAAACTTGAGAAAAGATTTATCCAAGTGTTTCAATGATGCTGAAACTCAAAAAAAAAAAAAAAGGCCCAATAGTCCTCCATACCAGTACCAAATAAGGACAAAATCATGACTTAATACTATAAGGTGTTATCTGCCTGTCATTTTTCAGCTAGATTTCTACACTCAGTAAATTCCAGTTGTGTGTTACATACTTGTGAGAGATAAAAGCTAAAAATAGGTTGAGGTTTTGATAATGTTAACTGATGCTGAATCATGTTGATTCATATCCTGATAACCCAATATACCCAACCACATAAATCCTGTCATGATACCATTGAAAATATCAGCATGCTCTAGATGCACCCAACATCAGTCTAGAACGTGAAACACTCAAGCAGCTCCTCATAACCCTTAACAACTTGAAAAAACAAAGCAAATGTGTGTGTGCTCTGTGAAACAATCACTTACCACGATTTTCCATCACAGAATCTGACACAAACCACTGAGTCGATCCTGTGGATGCAAATGAACAAGATGATTAAAATGGCTTAATTTCTTCTTTGACACATTATATAGTCAGTGATAAAATTCTTCATCGTGATTACATTTTCAGATGGTTAGTTATACAACACATCACAAAAAGGCATCACAATAGTCGTTAATAAGGCCATTATGGCTCGAGTCCAGACTCTTTCAAACCTCTGCTAGCTGTCCTTGAATGTAAATGTTTGTACAACTTTGGACAAAATAAAGACAAAAAAAAAAAAAATCATTTCTAAAACATGAAATTTTAGAGTGGTGCTTCATTTATCACAAGCAACAAAAATGCCAAAATGGTGCATGTTAACATCTTAACAGTAAAAGTAGCTTTTGGAATCAGTTGATTTGTTCATTTGTCCTTCTGTTTTAAACTATAGTCTTAGTGCAGAATACACCCAGGTTTCATATTTAATATGCTGGATTTGTTCTTGTAGATAAACTGTAAAAAGAGAGATTCAATTTCTCCACCTGGAAATCAGGTGGAGATGCAAACTTTTGCACTCAACTGTAGCTGTGCATCCCAACATATCTTCACACTGCATTTATTCAAAATGCTCAATATTTCAGGCTTCGAGCACAAATATAAAAGTGACTAATATAAAAAGAAATGTTGTCACACACAAGGTCTGAACACTGACAGCTAACATTGGGAACGCACTGTGTAGAAGGTCATTGGCCTTGTAAGGGAATGTTCGTTCTCAGCGTGTCCAGGTCACAGGTCTCAGAGCAGCAGATAAGGTACATGGGCTCGCTTCTGCTGAATCTGTACAGGTCAGAAAGGGGAGGTTTAAATTAGCAGGAACAGATAACCACTTAAACACAGACACAGAGTATCATATAAAACAGAAATCATCATCTAATCTCACTGGCTCTTCATAATTTCTGAATAAATCTGGTTAGACCTGCTAGTATAAAAAAGTAAGAGGGGAATCTGGCACTTTAAGTAATGCTTTTGACACATTTTCACATCTTTAAGTTCAAATAGCAGCCATCTTATATTAAAAGCTAGAAGGCACTTCAAAGTTACATGGCTGGTAAAAAAAAAAAGCCTAGGAGGTGATAGTAAGGGCTTGAAACAAATTTTCTTAGGAATCTTGGCATGATTCAGTAAAGAAAATGTGAATAAATAAATAGCTCAGTTTGATGAAGAGAGCTGATCTGACTGTGATGGACTGAGAGTGTGAAAGGATGTGGAGTAAATGGATGAGGCAGAGAGGAGAACATGGTGGAGGAAAAAGAGAGATCTGCGGTACAGGGGGGAAGACAGAGCGGAAGAGAGAGTGATCGAGGGAAAGTGAGAAATGCTAATGAATATCTCCAGAGACAGAGCAATCGATTGGAGTGAGGCAGAACAGGCTTCACAGGCCAACTTCACTCTCATGCGATATCACAGCAGCAGAACAGGAGGCTGGTGAAAAAGCTCTCTAAGTATGATCTATGTAAGGCACTGACAAACCAAAACACTAATCCGTTTCTAATTCACATTATAACCATGACACAAGACCCTTTGCAGTGCCACTGCAGCTATGTATAAGAGTCTGACCTGCAGTACCAATGCACTGTGCTGAAAGTCTACAATACGAAAAATAGCAAAAAAAGCAAGCTTCATTTAATCCTTTTTGTAGGCCTATTTTTCAAGGAAAATTGAAGGTCAGGTAAAGGAATATAGGTTCTGAATGTATATGCATCAACGCTGGTATAAAATAGAGTATGCTAGCATTGATGGTGTGCTTTGTAATTTGTGCTTTAGTAATTTGTAAATATAAGTGTGACCTTACATACAGTGTACACACAGACTGAGAGCAAGTAAGAGAAATACTGCCTTTCTAATACCCCACAATATCTGAAATCAGCGGCTTAACATTAAGTTTTTAAGCACACAGATGACACAAAGAGAGAGTTAATGCTAGGGTTAAGAAGGCTGAGGTTTGCAAGAATTTGACAGTAAGCCTCACCAGCTTCACATTTTTGAGGTTTCAGAAACCAAAATAATCCTTAAACTGTAGAACACTTCCTCGGGAATTGCACGTTCTGTCAACGTGAATCCAAATAAGCCCCAGCAAGTTAAAAGGGACAGACACTAGCGATGACCAAAAAAGGGTCTACAATAACACTAAGATTTTACAAACAATTTATCTATGTCTAGATCAACCTTCATATGTGCTCTTTGGTTTGGGCAGTGGTGTAGAGTTTCACATACTGGTTTTTGAGCTGCAGGATGGTGAATGTGTATGCTGTGTACACAATGATTTACTTTTACAATAAAGTGGCCATCCTGCTAGCAGATGTGCTGGGAAGCTTTATATGGAAAAACAGCCTGTCCGTACTCTCTTGCACTCGTCATAAACAATACAGCAATAAAAAAAAAGAAGCATGTTAGCTCATACACAGTTAAGTTGCGTATATGCTGCACATGCAATGAAATTCTTCTAAATCACAGAATTTGAAATAGACAGAAGAAATCTTAGCAGCTTACTGAGGTGATTCATGGTACAAAGGGCAGCAGTCTGTTACACAATGCTAAACTTATACATTTCAGTTTTATACATTTTTTCAAAATCAATTTGACCCATCTATTTCTCACAGAATTGCTTTACTAGATTCACCATAAGGAAACTATTTGTGAACTACGTAAAATTTTGACAAAGTTCTACAACAATGACAAAGCAGTGCTCTGGCAGTATATAAAATTAGCCAGTGGTCATTGGAGAAAACTGTTTAAGCTTGACAATATTTAGCTGTAGATGTGGATGCATGCTATAAAAAGAGAGGCTGCGTACACACCCTTTTGCCTCAAAGAAGCTAACAATAAATGCTAATCCAAAACACATAAATCCTGATTAACATCAGACTGATGTTTGAGGTCAGATTCTTTGTCTATGAGCTATATACCATTTGTTGGGGTCACTGAGCAGCGAGTAAAAATCACCAAATTTAATGTGCGAGTGAAGAACTTAGTTAAGGCCCTATAGATCAGGTGAAATTAATTAAGTAATCAAATAAAATTAATTCCAAACTTATTTTTTGCTTTTATAGTTTTACTTTTGGATTTTTACCATCCATCTGAAACCCTTCAAAAATAATATATTTTGAAACTGAACATTAATGTGCAATGTAAATTGTTGTTACTAGACTGACTCGAATACTGGCTTGCTATTGCATAACCTCAGTCGGTGGCGAGCACAATGGCCACCGAAATGAAACACTGAGTCAGTGGAATGGAGATGGTGAAGGGGCAGCATCCTGGAAGAACGCAGAAGTCAGTATTACGGTTACTGTAAATCTGCTTCAGTTCTCACACTTCATAGTGCAGGGCATTTAAACTGTGGTGAATCCCACAGAGTAATATGGAAGAGCGTTTAGATGACTTCCTTTATAACAACAAAGCATGTGGGTTCGTGTGCGTGTGTCATGTGAATATGAAATACCGACAGACACGCACAACATATTGACTATATGGTCATATCATGAGCTTAAATATTCACTGGCAAATCAATCTCTTTTAAAATGCAGTTTAAAATGCATCATACACACACATTTAAAGTGCTTCATACACAGACATACATATGTGGTCAGAGCCAACATGCTAAAATGCGCACACTCACACACACACGTCCCTCAGGATGGGAAGTGTGAAAATGGGATGTAACTGGCCTAGTTCCTGATTGAGCGTTAACTCCTGACGAACCGCCATGCACTAGATGAGATGAGACTGTTAAAAAGAAGACCCTTAGGGAACAAAGATCTGCTTTACTGTAAATTAAACAGGGAACTTGTGTAGTAGGAAGAAAACAAAAAGATGTGCTTTCTCACTGAATGATTCAAATGCAGGAATTGATGTTGACAAAGCTGGTTTATTTGCTGCACATAAGGATGAGAAGCTGTCATTGCATGACCTTTCCTGATGACTTTATTCTGGACGTTTTGTGTTTACACTGCTTATTATATTCTACATCCATTTGAGTAGCAAATATAGCTGACTGGAATTGTGTTAACCATGCAGTGTACCTGAGGGTCTTCATCAGAAATGAGTAAAACAGAATCTTAACAGCTAGTACATGATGATTGATGGTTAATAATTTAGGCTAGGTCCTAAGTTTAAAAACAAAGAAATCAGAAAACAAGCCTGAAAACTGGATCAAACATGTCATCCATACTCAACACTAAGAGGGAAAAAGTGGCACTACATTTAAGAGCATCATGTGGTGGCAATCTATACAAAAATGCCTTGCTACTGTTAAATGGCTCTTCTGCCACACTGCGTTGTTCAAATAAAACAGGGCTACAATTTGAACCTAATAATAGCTTAACAAACATAAATGTAGGTTTATGGATGCACAGGCTGCAAACACCACAGCACATTTTTTGCCTACTACATTCAACACATAAGGAAATGGGGGAAAAAAATCCCCAACACATGCAGTACATTTCCTCAAATATTACTTTATCACAGCACTGACCAATTTAAAGGGACTGGTGTTTTTCTTGGGAAGCAAGAATTCAATTATGCAATGGGAATAAGGGCATCAGACTCTTATTATTTAAATAGCATCCCAACTTATTATTGAAAAGCTTAGAATTGGGCAGACATTACATGAGTTAAAAAAATCTGACATACGGTATGCTCAATCAAGGAGATCGGTAAGTTTCGATTTCACATTCTCTTGCCAAAGAAGAGAACTTTAAGCTGACCCATCTTGCTCATACTCACAGACGTGGCTGCAGATGCTGGCCTATACCAGTGGCTAGATCCAGTCAGACAAGTGTCTACATGGGAGCTGAGGAGAAAGATCGGCAGCCTGCTTTATCTCCTTCTGGCACAGTGATCTTAGCCTAGATCATGAGCACCTACACATCCTAGTCCCGATCTAGAATGAGAAGACGAGAGCATTCGCTCCAATTCCGGGCCGCCTGTAACGTCATAGCCGTGCTTGTCCCAGAAAAGCTCGGCTCACCACAGGGACTGGTGGCCCACTTTACAAGGAGTCCAAAAGGCTGCTCTCTCACTGTCCTCTCTAAACTTTAGTCCTCTAGACTCTTCACGTGTAAGAGCCAAGTAGCTGACTCAGTCCTGAGAGAGGGCTTCAACCCCACTGTCAAACTGATTAAACCCAAACACTGCTTATGAAGCAGCCAAAGTTAAGCAGAAGCTGATCTACTCAAATATTTGCTATTCGCTGCCTATTTTCCTCTTTTAATGCAGTTCCACTTTTGGTAATGTAAAGCCATGTTTCCAATACATGGCTTTAAAAACAGAGCCTGACAGCGGTTCATGAAGAGGTGTGTTTTGACTTTAGCTGTTTTACAAATGAATCACATCAGACAGTTAGAAATGAAGAACTTATGCAAATCTCAAACTGTTAAATTGAACAGACAATTGACAGTAAGAACATTACATGGTCCTGAATGTAAATTAACACTTCTTCATTACAGGCTTACATCTAAATAAATCAAGTGCACCAGGTCATAGGTCTGTTTTATAAGCTCTAATACTTTGATATCAGTTACTAAATGATTCTGCCAAGCTGAACAGTTTAGGTACGTAAAGGTATAAGTAAAGGTTGTTCACTTATTGCACTGTAACAGCCTGTCACTCTTAGCTGAAGTAGCCTCTACCTGAGCATTTATTACACTTGATATATATTAAAGAGATTATATGATCTCTCTTTGTACTGCACATATCTGGTGCTGCTCTTTCCAGGCCAGTTTTGTTATACCTCTCCTGTGTTGTGAATTTGACATGAATTTGTAGATTTAAATGCCATATAATAATAAACTTGTACTACGTTTCATATCACTTCATGTCTTACAATTTAAATCTAAGAAGAATTAAACAGAAGATCATGAAAACTGGGTCTCAGGTGCAGTAAGTGACAATTGACCTCTGATTGTCTAATAAGTCGTAGTATTGGAAAAACTGTCTTTCAGTTCATAGCAGATGATCAGTCTGTGCAATTATGCACAGGATGTAAGGATGAACCTCAAATGTACTCAGCAAAGACATGAAAACTATAAAAAAAAAAAAACAACAGGGAAAATAAAAATTTCAGAGCAGCTTAAACTTTAATAAGCAGTAGGTTTTATATTGAAACAATAAATGCATACAAATATAAACATTTATAAAAATTTAAGTATTTAATTCAGAATTAAAGACCTCACTGTAGTTTTCTTTGTCATTGAGGTTGCACCATTAAGGGTGTGACTTATAGCTTTAGTGTGTAAACCGATCAGGCATAACATTATGATGAAGTGAATAACACTGATTATCTCATCATGGCACCTGTTAGTGGGTGGGATATATTAGGCAGCAAGTGAACATTTTGTCCTCAAAGTTGAAAAATAGGCAAGCGTAAGGATTTGAGGGAGTTAGTGAGGGCCAAATTGTGATGGCTAGACGACTGGATCAGGGCATCTCCAAAACTGCAGCTCTTGTGACAGCTGCGGCTGACCCTTGTGTTTGAGGTGTCGAATTGGCCTCCAAATTCCACAGATCTCAATCAAATCGAGCATCTGTGGGATGTGCTGAACAAACAATTTGGATTCATGGAGGCCACACCTCACAACTTACAGGACTTAAAGGATCTGCTGCTAACATCTTGGTGCAAGATACCACAGCACACCTTCAGGGATCTAGTGGAGTCCATGCATTGACGGGTCAGGGCTGTTTTGTCAGCAAAATGGGGACCAACACAATATTAGGCAGGTGGTCATAATGTTATGCTTAATCTGTGTTGTTTTAAGCTGGGAATTGGCATGGACCTTTACCTCTTGTACCGTTAAACAGGATTAAGAGTAAAATGTTAAAAGTATATAAATGGTACTTAAATTATTTCCAAATGTAGAAAATTACATATTAAAGAAAACATAAGGTATACCCTTTATGTTACTACCCCAGCAACAAGGAAAAGTGCAGGTACCTTTATAGGACAGTTATCATGCGTGGCTTTTTGAAAGGCACATAGAGTGAACATCTTTATTTAGAGAAAAGGACAGATTTTTTTTTTTTTTTTTTTTACATTAAACAGGATAATCAAACAGGAGGTCATGCTCCATGTTCCTTGACAGAATCTAAGCATTGACTTTAGTATTAATCACGTGTCCTTCAGACTACCCTTGAGCTCACCCAAAACCATACATTACCCCAATGCAACATATTACTCCATCTAGAATGTAAGCAATAGTAGCCTACAACCTTCATAACATTTCTTATGACAGTACATACGGCAGTTTAGACATCATTGATTTAGTGTGATCAAGCAAGGGGATGAACTGCTTGCAAGGAAAGATTAACTCCGTGCATCAGAGACAGAGATCGATCAACACATTTACACAGACTGACAGGAGTGATCAATTAGTTCGCTTGGCAGTATTTATCGATTGAACAGACCGTGTGTGTGTGTGTGTGCGCGTGCGCGCCGGCTTCAATAGAGCGGCCGCCTTGCTGCTGACTGAGATTTGTATTATTATTGTTATACTAGACACCGCCATAGAATTTTACCACCAAGTCTGTTCGTATCACACACATAAAGCTCCTAAGAGTTTAAAAAGGAGGCGTCTATCACCCAGCAACCACCATTCTCCCAATTCTCTCCTCCATCATTCACAATAGCTCTGTCCAGCATTTCACAATGACTGACAAAAAATGAACACAGTGTTTGATAGGAAATAATAAGAGCCAAATTGTGACTATTTATATAGAGTCTGATTGGATCAAAAGGAAAACGTCTACAGCGTTGTCGCCGTTTCATTGTAGTGTTTAAATCGCAGGATTTTGTAAGTTTGAAGGCAGCGATTCAGCATTAAAAAGTAAAAAGCACCCGGCCTAGCAGTTTTCCTTTGCATTGACACAAAAAAATTAATGCTTTGCAGATGCACCAGGATAAATGCATGAATTGCAATCAGCCGCTATTCCACAAAGCTCACAAATCACGCTCTGCAAGTTTCATTGTAAGAGGAGCGAGCGCGCTAGAGCATCATTTCTATTCTTCTTTACACAAAGTTTCTATTCTATCTGTCTTTTCTTCAGCCGAGACAATATTGCAGATTAGCTTTTTTGTTAAAAAGTAGCCTTTCTTACCTCTCATTACGGTGTACTTGTTACGTTTTGCGCTGTTCTTTTGCCGACTAATTTTCAAGTGATGCAAACACGGACACTTCTGTGGCTCCTTTTTTTTTTTCCCCCCCCATTGAAACTTTTTTTTAAAGGTACCGGAAATGGTCCGACATATACTTTGGTAGTTGTAGTTCTAAGAGTATAGAGTTCTATTCTTTGTGTCAAGGCAAGGCACTTCAATACCCACAATGCATTGTAAAGGAAACGACGCCCCCACGCAGAGTCTACCGTTATACCTATACGCTATTCCCCACCATCATAACAGTCTTCATATTATACTGGCCTTACTGTATAATATCTAAAGAGGATTAAACCACATGCGCATTTACGCATACTGTCTTATTATAATATTAGTAGTGATTATAATAATTAATATTATTATATATTTTACAAAAAATAAATAAGATCAATAATATATAATGAAAAGTTTTATCATATAATAAACTATACATTAAAATATTATTGATCACACAACCATACACAGAACGACGTGCAGTGCTTTTTCGATTGTCCGTGACATAAATAAGAATAAGAAAATAAGAATAGAATAGAAAAAATAAAAATAAATAGAATTTCTGCATAAACTAGAATTTACTTTTTGCAGGAAGAATATTTTTTATAAAAATTAAAAATCTATAATATTTGCTGTGCCAATACATTATTATTATTATTATTATTATTATTATTATTATTATTATTAAATGATACTTATAGCATAAAATGGCTCTCGATTCCAGTTCTAGGCACTCTATTGTAAACACACACACACACACACACACACACACACACACACACACACACACACACACACACACACCAAACGAAAAAATGAATTAGGAATAACCTGAGTGACCCATATGTTTGTAATATAAATGTCATCAGGTTTATGTGTATAAGATACTGCATTTTTTAAATGGTAGATTACATTTACTGACAATTTGATGGACTCGGAGTCTAATGGACACCTGAAATTTTTAGATATGTGCTTGTAACAAAGGAAAGAAAATATTATATAGATGCTGTGACATCATTAAACTGATGTATTATGAAAAGTTATGCGAGCTGACGTGTAGATATTGTACTTTAACACAACACTGCCATCTGATGGACATTAAGGGAAAAGTAAGCTACAGTTAACACTTGATATATTGCAAAGAGATTTGTATGGAAACTTTTTCCATCCGATCTATTCTCGGGTCACAGGGAGCCTGTGCCTATCTCAAGCGTCATCTGGCATCAAGGCAGGATACACCCTGGACGGAGTGCCAACCCATCGCAGGGCACACACACACACTCTCTCTCGCTACGGACAATTTAGAGATGCCCATCATACACTTGATGGTCACCTACAATGCATGTCTTTGGACCAGAGGAGGAAACCCCCTCCACACACACAGGGCGGAAGCAGGAATCGAACACCTAACCCTTTATGGGAACATCTGAATAACTAAATAACTAAAATAACTTTAAGCTTAGGGACACATAAATCTGTGGTGCAATCATGGTTCACTTTAAAGACAACAAATTAAAAACGCATTTAAAAAATGTAGAGTTCCATTAATATATGTTGAAATAGAATATATTATAACTGACAACATGACCATTACAAACTGCTAGATTTCATCAGCAAAATGCTTATCTATAATTATTTTATTTAACATCTAACATCAACTCAAAACTTGAACTACAAGTGTCACTAAGTAATGCATATATTTATTTTTTTTATAGTTTTCAATTTACAAAGAAGTGTACTGAAACACTGACCTGTACTGACCTGTACTGACCTGTACTGACCTGGATTGGATTGCTTAATTGCCTAATTACATTTTGACTCCTAATGTCATTTTGACTTTTGCTATCTTAGAATCTGCAGATAAGAAAAAAGTACTTCAAACACATTAGTAGTTAAGCAGTGTTAAAATACAAGAATTTTTGTAAGAACTCAGGGGAATGGATGATATATGGTTGATACATGGATGTGAATTAAGTATCAAGTTTCTGTGCTATGGTGGTGAATATATTTTCTTTGCACGTCTTTTTATTACCCATGGCAATTGTAATATTTGTTACAGTAATGTTAAGCTAAATACAATACAATAAAGACTGCACAATGAACAGTATGAACTTCTGCAGCATGAAAGGACTGTTGTTATGATGAATTCATGTAAAATGGGAAGAAAAAGCTCTTCCACCTGACACTGTTAAATCCAGCTGGGCTATAACCACATGCTCAGTATGAGAAATAGGAAGAAAATGATCGACTCAAACAGGAAGTGTCTAAAAGCTTGGTGCTGGTGAGTTAAATATAGTTAAATTCAGTGTTAAGCAGAGAAAGCAGCAAAAGAACAACGATGAAAGGGACTTTAAAGTGTGGATTTCATGGTCTCATTACATCTCTCATTCCACTTATCACTGGAAGACAAAGAATTGTTGAAAAAAAAGTTTTATAATACAAATACCTTTTAAGTACTTTAAATAACTGAAATATTGCAAAACTCAAACTTAATTTTGTTGTAGTTTCAGCAGTTGGGTTTGGGATTTAAAAGGAGCAAGCTATTCCAAAACCAGTTGGTACAGTTTAGCGTTTTGGCTCAGATTGACCCATCTATAGTAAAATTATTACTAAACTAAATAAAAGAATATATGATTTGGCATAGGGATGTGATTATCTACACATTTAATCATTCATGGTAGTGAACGATGCCCAGAAAAAAACATTTAATTTCGCACTACCCTCAACCATGTTCAACTACATCACATAAAAATGAATTGTACAGCCACAGAATATATGCAGATGTTTGATCTAGATTTTTTTTTAACTTCAGGAACTTGAAGCATGACAAATAACTCATTATTTTTTCACCAGCCATGGAATAGCAGATATTGAAATCCGAATAAAATTCCTTTAAGAGACAACCACTCTTGTAACTGAAGACTTTATTGTGATGTTGTTTTTCTTAGAATACACATCTCACTGAAGGTACAGAAACCTTAAAAATCTGGAGTTTAACATTCTGCTAAAAAATGATAATTGCTTCCAATGTGTAACATAATTTGTATTGAACTGACATAGCAAAGACCTGCCCTGCTGCCAATTTTCTAGAAATGATGTGCTGTCTCTTGTTCTTGGAGATGATATTTGTAATATCCAAGGCACATAAGATGAACAGGGTGTGGGTGTGTGTAAAAACATAATGAGGAAATATCCAGGTTCAGACACTGTGTATAGAGAGAGATGTGGAATATATTTTTATGTAAATTCTCCTTCTAAATATGAATACATCAGCCATGCAGACTGACAGTGCTGAATAAACCTTTATAATTTTCTATTTCTAGCTGTAATTTTTTGTATGAGATGTACCAGTGTCTACAGTGGCCTGTAAGTGATACTTGCTAGGCAGCCTCCCCTACAGCACCACTCTAATAATAGCTCAGTAATAGGCAGTGAGGGAGTGTGCAGCAGACAGAATGTGCAGGAATGCCAGTGTTTAGTGGACAGCTGCTTGAATATCTAGCATGCCATTACACAACATCTGCTGCACCAGATCTCACCACATTTGCATTCTTTTAAACTGTATGCAAAACATTTAGGAGAATTAGGAAAGGTTATATATACTTTTCAAGCAATGTGTTTGATTGATTGATTGATTGATTAATACACACACACACACACACATATATATATATATATATATATATATATATATATATATATATATATATATATATATATATATATATATATATATATATATATATATATATAATATATATATATAGGGCATTGGTGGTAGGTTTCTTGCCTACTATGTGGAAGGCCCAGGTTCAATTCTCAGCCAATGCCCAAACCCCAGCCATTGGATGCAGTGCCGGTCCCAAATCTGGAAAAATGGGGGGGTTGTGTCAGGAAGGGCATCCAGCGTAAAACCTGTGCCAAGTTGTTGTGCGGACCAGTTGGTCCACTGTGGTGACCCCGAACAGGGAGCAGCCGAAAGCAACAACATTTATTTATTTTTAATTTTTAAATGAATACAGTGGGGCAAAAAAGTATTTAGTCAGCCACCAATTGTGCAAGTTCTCCCACTTAAAAAGATGAGAGAGGCCTGTAATTTTCATCATAGGTACACTTCAACTATGAGAGACAGAATGAGAAAAAAAAAATCCAGAAAATCACATTGTCTGATTTTTAAAGAATTTATTTGCAAATTATGGTGGAAAATAAGTATTTGGTCACCTACAAAAAAGCAAGATTTCTGGCTCTCACAGACCTGTAACTTCTTCTTTAAGAGGCTCCTCTGTCCTCCACTCGTTACCTGTATTAATGGCACCTGTTTGAACTCGGTATCAATATAAAAGACACCTGTCCACAACCTCAAACAGTCAGACTCCAAACTCCACTATGGCCAAGACCAAAGAGCTGTCAAAGGACACCAGAAACAAAATTGTAGACCTGCACCAGGCTGGGAAGACTGAATCTGCAATAGGTAAGCAGCTTGGTGTGAAGAAATCAACTGTGGGAGCAGTTATTAGAAAATGGAAGACATACAAGACCACTGATAATCTCCCTCGATCTGGGGCTCCATGCAAGATCTCACCCCGTGGGGTCAAAATGATCACAAGAACGGTGAGCAAAAATCCCAGAACCACACAGGGGGACCTAGTGAATGACCTGCAGAGAGCTGGGACCAAAGTAACAAAGGCTACCATCAGTAACACACTACGCCACCAGGGACTCAAATCCTGCAGTGCCAGACGTGTTCCCCTGCTTAAGCCAGTACATGTCCGGGCCCGTCTGAAGTTTGCTAGAGGGCATTTGGATGATCGAGAAGAGGATTGGGAGAATGTCATATGGTCAGATGAAACCAAAATAGAACTTTTTGGTAAAAACTCAACTTGTCGTGTTTGGAGGAGAAAGAATGCTGAGTTGCATCCAAAGAACACCATACCTACTGTGAAGCATGGGGGTGGAAACATCATGCTTTGGGGTTGTTTTTCTGCAAAGGGACCAGGACGACTGATCCATGTAAAGGAAAGAATGAATGGGGCCATGTACCGTGAGATTTTGAGTAAAAACCTCCTTCCATCAGCAAGGGCATTGAAGATGAAACGTGGCTGGGTCTTTCAGCATGACAATGATCCCAAACACACCGCCCGGGCAACGAAGGAGTGGCTTCGTAAGAAGCATTTCAAGGTCCTGGGGTGGCCTAGCCAGTCTCCAGATCTCAACCCCATAGAAAATCTTTGGAGAGAGTTGAAAATCTGTGTTGCCCAGCGACAGCCCCAAAACATCACTGCTCTAGAGGAGATCTGCATGGAGGAATGGGCCAAACTACCAGCAACAGTGTGTAAAAACCTTGTGGCGACTTACAGAAAACGTTTGACCTCTGTCATTGCCAACAAAAGGTATATAACAAAGTATTGAGATGAACTTTTGTTATTGACCAAATACTTATTTTCCACCATAATTTGCAAATAAATTCATTTAAAAATCAGACAGTGTGATTTTCTGGATTTTTTTTTCTCATTCTGTCTCTCATAGTTGAAGTGTACCTATGATGAAAATTACAGGCGTCTCTCATCTTTTTAAGTGGGAGAACTTGCACAAATGGTGGCTGACTAAATACTTTTTTGCCGCACTGTATATTTGTTATTCAAAATGATTCTAAATAATTGAATTGAACTTGAATTGAATTAGGAATACTGGGCAATTGAAGATTGGAAAAAGACAAGGCTATGACACAGCACACAGCAGTTTTAGAGATTTTAGAGAATGGTGTGCAAAACAACCAGCAAGCATCAATTCTGAGATGATTGTTTTTGAGAAAGGTAAGAAAGGAATAGGTAGATGAGCTGACTGAAAGGCTACACTAACTCAAATGACCACTTTTTACACCAAGGTAAGGAGAAAATGATCTCAGAAAGTATATTGAGTCAAAACCATTAGGTGGATGGACCTCAAAAGAGCAGAAGTTCCAGTCCTGCCAGCCAAGAACACAAATCTCAGACTGCAGTGAGCACAGACTCACAGAAAATGAACTGGTGAAGATGGGAAAAACACCAGAGCAAACCTCTTTTTTTGGTTTTGCTCTTTTTTTCTAGTCAGAAAGACATATCAAAGGCACACACACTCATACAGCACACCTAAATACACATAGAAGCATTTACAAGCATTTACACATTAACCAAGTCATGCATTTCTTTTCAGTCACATTGTTATTCTTTCAAGCACAGCAATTTTACCAGCTAAATTGGTCTGTTATGAAATTTAATAATTTTAAATGACACAAAATTGCCAGGCATTGAACAATTGTGTGAATACCCCAGTGCCACACAATCCATGAAATCAAAATGATTTTCTTCAACACCCATGACTTATATGTCAAGCCCATGCCTAAAATATGACTTGACCAAAATGTCCCTGCCATGAAGCGACTCAAATCAAAGCCAGATGTTGCAGCCTCTCCACCTGCTGCCCCTCACAATGCCTTCTCCTAAAAGTCAACACGAAGCCAGTCAGATGTTTTTAACATGCAGCAGGTTACATTCTGTACATTGTACTCTTTCTGTTTAAGGTTTGCTCATTATATATAGTGCTTAAGGCCTTTTACTTCGTTTACTCTCTGCTCTCTAATAATTTGTTTACTCTCTATTAATTTGCTCAAAATTAAAAATGTGAAATATATAGAAACATTTACTTAACTAGAATTACATCTTCAATGCCGTTTTTCAAAAATGAAAAAAAAATGAAAATTTTTTTCAAAAAAAAAAATCCTTTACAATTAGTTTTGCATTGAAAGATATTTAGGTGACATATAAGCTGAAAGTGGGTAATGCTACATACTGTATGTTTTACTCAAACAAACAAGTGCAAAATAAGTCAGCAGATTTTGACCCTGTAAATGAATAACAAAGAAGTGCTGACTGCTGCTTTCCTCACCCGCTCACTCAATCCCCGGAGCTGAATTAAACTGTAAGCTGTTCACTGATATCCAGCTGGATTCAAATGAACACTTTACGAGTTATAAGAAGTAGGTGTTAATGAAATCCGGTGTAGTTTGTCATGCAGAGAGTACCAGGAAACACATAAAAGCATAAGGAAATACCACACCTGAAACAGCAGAGAGCACTGCAGGAGGCTGAATTTACACTGATTAAAGTCATTATAGCGTAAATGTTACTACCATAATCAAGCAAAAAATCATGTTCTGAAAAAAAAAAAAGCTTTATCTCATGCAGGTTGCATGTTTTCCCCCCGCTGTTGTTGTTGTTGTTGTTGTTGTTGTTGTTGTTGTTGTTATTATTATTATTATTATTATTATTATTATTATTATTGTGGAACAAGAGTAGTTAGGAGATTCAATATAAAGGTAAACAATTAGCTAAACAAGCACCTCTTAAAGTTATATATGCTGTTCTATGTTTTCTATAAGCTATTTTATTTCAGTTTAAAAAAAAAAGATACATCTGAAATGGTTTGTTGCTTCGCTAATTTATGAGAAAAATGCCACATATAAATAACACTTGACATTTTGATTTTGACTGCTCTGAACATTGTTCGAAATGCCTTTCATGTTTACTAAAATAATTACTGAAATTATTAATATGACAAGCACTAAAAGAAGTTTAATCACACTGCATCACACCATACACACTTGCTGTCTATGTCTAATATATCACACCCTTTGACAGGTGCCAGTGTAACAATAATCAGTGTTATTCACTTTACCTCTTATTGGTTTTAATGTTATAGCTGATTAGTGTATGTTGTTATGCATTTTCTATACGCAATTAAACTTCTTGTTTTATTTTTTTAATGAAGATAATGTTAATTACACATCTGAAATTGTTTGTGACTTTGCTAAATTATAATTCCAAAAATGTCACATAAATAATGCTTGACATTTTTTATTTACACTGCTCTGTACACTGTTCAAAATGGCTTTCATTGTGACTCACACTGCATCACACTATGCACACTGTGGTTAGTTAGTTAGTTAGTTAGTATCAAGGTGATACTAATCATGACCCTAATAAACAGTGATCACATTTGTTAGAGGCAAGCGACAATTCCTCAAGAATGATATGCCCTGTCTGTGAATATAAACAGAAGTATTAAATATTATTTCAGTTCTTCTCTGTTACTGGCACGTGAGTCTTATTAGATTAGTATATACAGTATATTAGGTTTTAGTTGCCAACTGTTTGCTCATTTTTAAGTTTCAGCCTGTTGAATATCCACAGTAGCCTTATATCAGCTATTCACCCACCTGTTTTGTGATTACATTTCTGGATTATGGACTGTACTAAGAAAAACAATTTGTGACATTAAATAAATGTTGCTTAGCTGTTTATTAAATGTTTTTATGCATATTTCACTCCCACACAGTCCATAAATATGTGAAGGTTTTTGTGATCCAGGGCATATGAAATCAAAATAAGCAAATTAGTTCTAATCAGGAAAATGTTTTTCATCTATTCATAGTTGATATCGTATTCACAGTTTTATCTCTGTGTTTGATTAACACCTATAATATCATGGAACACAATGTCACTTGGCAATTTTTGGCATCTAGAGGTGTGAACTGGTGTGAAACCGCTGATATAAAGGAGATATAACAGCAGTGTGAATGGTGTTGCAGACTCTTTAACCTTCAGAGATGACAGAGACAAGACAGCTTCCCTCCTCTCTCAGCCAGCTGATCTCTTTATCCAATTTCTATACACTATACTCCTCAAAGAACTGTTGTTTGTCCTCTAGGCACAGGTAGAGCTCTGAGTCTTAATCTTTGCTGTCTTGTGATGTGCACTGCAATTCATATCCTGCTGAGAAAGTTAAAAAAAATGTTGATATAAAGAATACAATGATTATAAACAAATCTTCCTCTTCATTTATGTTTAATATCCTCTGTAGAGGATATCAGGATATCCATATGTACATAAAAAAAGAAAACAAAAAATACAATCAAATAACACTTTTTTAATTTTTTTCATTTGTTTTCTCACGTGTTTGAGTAATATAATTTGTGAGTAATATGTGATTATATAAAAAATATAACTCAAGTAAATACATAATTAGTTGAATTCTTCTTCTTCTTCTTTCGGCTTTTCCCTTCAGGGGTCGCCACAGCGAATCATCTCTCTCCACCTATCCCTATCTTCTGCATTCTCAACACTTGCACCCACTAGCTTCATATCCTCATTAATTCCATCCATATACCTCCTCTTTGGCCTTCCTCTTTGCCTCCTGCCTGGCAGCTCCATGTCCAACATTCTCCTACCAATATTCTCACTCTCCCTCCTCTGAACATGTCCAAACCATCTTAAGTCCCTCCCTAACTTTGTCCCCAAACGTCCAACTGTCCCTCTGATGTACTCGTTCCTAATCCTGTCCAACCTTGTCACTCCCAAAGAGGACCTCAACATCTTCAGCTCTGCTACCTCTAGCTCTGACTCCTGTCCTGTTCTGATTAGTTGAATAATATGTAATAAATAAATCAAATGTCAAAATGAACTAATCACAAAAATAATAGAAAAATAAATCATGTGAAAAAAATCTAAATAATAAAATCACATATACACATGAAACGTCTACAAGTGAAAATGTGTTAAAATATAATATTAGGCACAACTAAAGTCAACACAACTAAAACCACATGCGTAAATTTCACATGCATTTATTCCAATATGAAGTCAGTGTAAAGGACAAAAATCTATTTCTAATGCACAAGTTTTTATGTTTTTTAAATCTGTCTCTATTTTTATTTTTAAATTAACCTTTAATATTCTTAATACAGGAAATGCATGGAAACATAAAAGGTGTGTAAAATGGAGATTGAATGTCTTTAGCCTAGTCCTCAATGGTATTTTCATAAAATGTGCTTGTGGGCTTGTGGGAAAAAGCTGCTGTATTGGGTGAATGTGAAGAAGAGGTTCCAGTTCCCTGCACTGCACACTGGTAGTATCATTTAAAGATACAGACAATGGCTACACTCAGCAAAAACAAAACAAAACATGTATTCCCTAGAAGATGCAGTTAAAAAGGAAATTTCTCTGTGGACAAATAGAATGGCCGGAGGATAGAGTATCATCCTGATGATGTATAAATCCAATCTGAGTACAGACATATAGACTTTTTCACAGGCCCTGACAGAAAAGTCATATAAAATGAAATGCAGAAGGAGTGAGGTCATTAATAGTAGATTTTTAATTTAACTTCATACATTCCCATGAAATCTGATAAAATAATTTCTACACAATACAGCTCCTACAAATGTAGTGTGTGATGCTGCTGATTGACAAGTCACTGGAATGAATGCTGGAATGTTACTATAATGCTGCTTTGCTTTTATCAGTCTCTTGTCTTTTGATAGTACACACGTGAGCTGTGGGGTTTGCTCGGTTGCTCAGAGACACCAGTCACTTTCCAGTGATTAATGAAATGGTTCAGCTTGCACTGGATCTCCTGTCCATCTGTTGTCCTAGTGTTCCAACTGAACCTTGTTGCTGTTTTGATAAAGACGCTGTCAGGGTAACCTAAAGCTTTCAAATTTCAGAGAAATGTTTGCTCTTTTTGTTTTTGTACTGCTTGTATACAGGGTTAATTCTCTCAGCTTGTGCTCAATGGGTGGCAGGAATCAGATAGCAAACACTAACTGTTATGAGTGGATTTTTTTGCAGACCTTCATGTCTATGTGACCACCGTCACGTATATCTACTCTATAGTCCTAAAAGAACAGAAACAAATTCATGTGAAGAGAATGGATTGTTGCTGAAACATTGGTATTCAACAAAAACAGGTACTTTTACAGCATTGTGATTTGTCAGGTGTTGATTACTGTCAGAGCTGGTGTTGTAGAAAATTAGTGTCAACTGCAAAGTAAATCACAGTTGTATATTAATATGCTTGATCTAATGTTATTGTTGCCATAGTAACAGCTAATTTACAGGCAGATAATCAAATACTCACTGATATACTACCAGCGTCTGTAAGAATACATTTAGAATCAGAATCAGAATCAGGTACAGCAAACGGTTCGCGAAGAGCACTTTACAGTACTAGAAATTTGTCTTGGTGTCAGGTGCAAACATATACACAGATAAAATTTTAAAATAATAAAATAAACTATAATAAATTAAATAAAGCTGTTAACAGCAAGTGACTTACGCGTTGCAATTTACAATGTAAAAGTGTAAGTGAAATTGAAGGAGACTGTCCAAACATATATACAGATAAAGTATGTACACAGACGTTTGAATGTGCGTGAAAAGAAGAGCAATTTAGAATGTAAAGTTTGAGTGAAAGTGACTGTCCAAATATGTATGTCCAGTATGTACAATCGAGAATGAAATAAATATTGTATACAGAAGTTTGAGTTTGCAGAAGATGTAGTGCAATTTAGAATGTGAAAATGTCATGGTTGTCTGTAAGTTCTTTGGCGAGGGGGGGGGTGTCATCTGGGGGTAAGTTGGGCACTGTTCAGCAGGCTGACTGCAGTGGGGAAGAAACTGTTCTTGTGGCATGAGGAGCCTCTTTCCAGAGGGGAGGGACCGAAAGAGTTCATTTCCGGGATGAGAGGGGTCGGCTGCGATCTTGGTTGCACGTCTCCGGGACCTGGAGACGTACAGCCAATCACCTTCTCAGCTGAGTGGATAACATGCTGCATTTTGGCCTTGTCCCTGGCTGTAGCTGCAGCAAACCAGACCGTAATGGAGGATGTGAGGATAGATTTGATGATGGCAGTGTAGAAGTTAACCAACATCTTCACAGGGAGGAGAAACTTCTTCAGCTGCTGCAGGAAATAAATCCTCTGCTGAGCCTTCTTGGTGAGAGACCTGATGCTCTGCTCCCACTTGAGCTCCTTGGTGATGGTGGTGCCTAGGAAACGGAAGGACTCAACAGATGTCACCGGAGAGTCACAGATGACAGGTGACAGGGGGGAGGGGGGCTGGGTCCTTCCTGAAGTCCACTATCATCTCCACTGTCTTTAGGGAGTTGAGCTCCAGGTTGTTCATGCTGCACCATGGCACCAGACGATCCATCTCACCCCTGTAGGCCAACTTGTCCCCATCAGAGATGAGGCCGATGAGGGTAGTGTTGTCAGCAAACTTCAGGAGTTTGACAGACTGGTGACCAGATGTGCAGCCGTTGGTATAAAGGGAGAATAGCAGAGGAGAATGGCAGCCTTGGGGGGGATCCAGTGCTGATGTGCTGGAGGTCAGAGACATGCGTTCCCAGCCTCACGAACTGCTGTCTGTCTGTCAGGAAGTACGTGATCCAACTGCACATGGAGTCAGGCACATTCAGTTGGAAGAGCTTGTCTCTGAGCAGAGCTGGAACGATCGTATTAAAAGCAGAACTAAAGTCCACAAACAGTATCCTGGCATAGGATCCTGGGGAATCCAGATGCTGAAGGATGAAGTGGAGGGCCATGTTCACAGCATCGTCTACAGATCTGTTGGCTCTGTAGGCGAACTGTAGTGGATCCAGGAGAGAGTCTGTAATGTCCTTGAGTCAGAACAACACGAGGTGCTCAAAAGATTTCATGGCCACAGAAGTCAGGGCGACCGGTCCGTAGTCATTAAGTCCTGTGATCTTTGTCTTTTTGGGGACTGGGACAATGGCTGAGGTCTTGAAGCAGGCTGGCACATGGCAGGTCTCCAGTGAGGTATTAAAAATGTCTGTGAACACTGGGGACAGCTGATTGGCACAGTGCTTCAGGAGGGAGGGGGAGACGGAGTCCGGGCCTGTAGCTTTGCGGGTGTTCAGACGTTTAAACAGTCTATTCACCTCATCTTCTTTGATGGTGAGAGGTGTGAGGGGTGGGGGGTGGGGTGTCGCAAAGGTGTGGGGCTGTGTGGGTGATACAGGTATGAAAGTGTAGAAGGAGGAGCTACTGCTGATCAACAGCTGGTGGGGGGAGGATGGGGGGGTCAGGACTGTTCCATTGTCTTTCAAAGCAGCAGTAGTACTCATTCAGGCTGTTGGCCAGTCGCAGGTCATTCACAGAGTGGGGGGCTCTAGGCTTGTAATTGGTGATTGCTTTAAGCCCTTTCCAGACAGAGGCAGAGTCGTTGGTTTGGAATTGCTGTTTCATTCTCCCACCTAAATCTGTACTTAGCCTCCTTGTATTTTCCTTTGTCCCCAGCCTCTTTCTCTGACCTGAGCCGTCTGAGTTTGGCTGTGAACCAGGGTTTGTCATTGTTATAACTCACCCTGGTGCATGTTGGAATGATGCTGTCCTTACAGAAGTAGATATAGGACGACACAGTGTCTGTGTACTCATGGCGACCCCGAACAGGGAGCAGCCGAAAGCAACTTTTAGTGTCTGTGTACTCATCCAGACTGTTGGTGGTAGACCTAAAAAATCCCAGTCTGTACAGTCCAAACACCCCTGAAGTTCCCCCACAGCCTTATTGAACATTTATGAAAAGAGACTCCAGTGTTGGCACTTTTCCCCACAAAAACATTTTCAGGACGCTGAAGGACACTTTTTCTGGTTTCTTGGTAACGTGTCATGTTGCACGATTTGAATCCATGGAGAATTCATGAGATACAATGAGATATGAGTATATAATCCAAGCATCTAGCTGTTTAACTAATCATCAACCAATAAACCAGAAACAAATGCTAGAGGACTGGAACATACACTATATGACCAAAAGTTTGTAGATACCTGATGATCACTTATGTGTTTTTTTTTTTTCTTTCTAATGTATTCCCCCTCTTTGCTGTTATAATAACCTCTATTCATCTGGAAAGGATCCACTAGATTTTGGAGCATGGCTGTGAAGATTTGTGCTCATTCAGACAGAAGAACATTATTGAGGTCAGGCATAGATGTTGGGTGAGCAGACCTGGGGTTCATTCGGCATTCCAGTTTATCCCAATGTGTTCAGAGGGGAAGGAATTAGTGTTATGTCTATAATGATCTCAGAAATTACACTGACCTATAAGTTGCTCAGGAGCTCTTGGCTGCACAAACTTCATCATTTCACTATATATAGTTATAGAAAGGACAATATTTATAATTACATGCTCCAGTGTCACCCAAATGACGATGGGTTTCCTTTTGTTACAATTTTTTACAAATTTTTTTTTTGTTAATATTTTTTTACAAATAAAATTGAATTGAATTTTGAGTGCAGGACACTCAAGTTTTTCCACTCCATTCTTGGCAAATGGAGCTCATTTTGTACACAGAGGCATCGTCATGCTGAAAGTTTGGGCCTCCAAGTTCCAGTGAATGGAAATTGTAATGCTACAGCATACAAAGTCATCCTATACAATTGTGCGCTTCCAACTTTGTGGAAACATTTTAGGGGAAGAACCACATATACACATATACCCGTTCCAAAGACATGCATTGTAGGTTGATTGGCATCTCTAAATTGCCTGTAGTGTGTGATTGCATGAGTGAATGAGAGAGTGTGTGTGCCCTGCGATGGGTTGGCACTCCGTCCAGGGTGTATCCTGCCTTGATGCCCAATGACGCCTGAGGCACAGGCTCCCCGTGACCCGAGAATAGATTGGATAAGCGGTAGACAATGAATGAATGAATGTTACAGACACTGTACACACAATTATATTGTTAATAGTTTTTGATTGAGATGAGATGCTAAGTACTTGGTCAAAGAGTTGTGGAATGTATTTAGAACAGTACAGATCCACATTCTAGAGATCATGAGATACACTAGTGGAGTTGCAATCAGCAAAAAAAAAAGTTAAATAGTCTTTGAGCAATACTGTTTTGTCTCCTTAGGCAAATGAATCCATTATTTTCCAAATTCCTGGCTCAATCCCTACTATCTTTGGCCCCCACAGTAAAATTTGCTCCTGATTCATTACTAGCTTGACACAGTTGCGAAGTGTGAAAAGATATTCTCAATACAATTGTGAAACTCTTAAAATCAATGCTAAATGTGTATACATAAGAGCATACTAGAATTATTCACCAATTCTTTTCACAAGCTGTTTTGCTATGAATGTAATCAAACGTTTTATAAATGAGGATAAGGAAAGATCAAAATGATGAAAGGAAATATTTTTCTTTAGAGAGTGTGCTTATATAGGTGCTATTTTGTAAGCTAGCTGTGTGTATAAAACAGTATAGGCTATACTGTTACACAATTTATTACACAATCATAATAAGCTAATTACAGATTCCATAGCTGCTTGTGTTCAAGTGACTTCCACAAGTATCACATCATGATGAGTGTAGCCTAAAATGACTGGCGCCTTTCAGACATTTGTACACCAACTGAAAATAGGTCAAATGACTGATAAACATATAGCACTTGACCTATTTAAAGCAGAAGCTCTAAAGTTAAAACACAAGATCTACAGTTTAATGACTCCATTATAAACCCCTTATCTACTTCATATCACTTCCTTTAATTGACCTACGGTGTGTTTTCCTGTCATTCTCTCTATCACTTTCATTGTCCTGGCAGAAAATCTAAATGGTATGTAAAAAGGCATCCTGTTTCTCACTGTGGATCACCAGTAACAAGATTGGAGATGATTATTATTGTTGCTGATGATGTTTTTTTCTTTCTTCTTAGTTCTTTTTGATTCTGAGTTTCTGTGACTAATATGTTGAATCTCAGACAAACAGGATGTATTTAGATCTAAGACTTGGACTTGAAGACAAATGGACTTGAAGACAAATCTCTCTGCAGTCATACAAGGCCCACAGTCAGTGAATAGGAGCAGAGGAATGCATCAGACATGCTGTCGTTGTTGTTCTTTCATAGCCATTGTCCAGTGCTGCATTCCAATGTGCATTTACAGTACATGCTTTATTCACTTACCTGCATTACCATCTCTTAAGCGTGGATGTCTTTAGAGAAAATATTGGTAATAGATTCATTTGAACAGTAATAATGATGAAATAGCATGAATCATTTGAAATGGTTTGGAATAGTTTATTTTTTCAATTTGTACAAACTAATATATTATTAATTACTTCAATTTATCAAGAGATTATTACTATTAATATGAAAGATACATAACTATAAAAGAAAAAAAAAAAAAATCAGTCTGAGTACATTCTTACAAAGCAAATGTACATCTATACCAGCTAAGGAAGTGAAGTAAATATGATCTGAACTACATGTCCCTCATTAGACACACATTATAAAGTACAGACATGATCATTGCACCTGATGCTGATGTTGTCCGGCTCCCTTATCTAGTGTTTGAGCCCAGTTTCATCTTCATTTCTGGCCATGCCACAAGCTATCTAAAATGCTTTAATTTATATTTACAAAGAAATAATTATCTATAATCTATCATTCTATATTAAAGCTAAAGTGTCTTAGGGAAACACAGTTTATAAGCAGTTGCCATTATAAATATCAAACAAATAAATAATAGGATGAAAAAAAAGAACTCATTTCAACAAGTGGGCCATAAAGTCATTATGAAACATTTCCAGGCCATAGTCAATGTTATGATTTATATGTTTTATACAAATGAAGGCTGTTTCAAGACATATGACCTTTTTAGCTCCCTGTTGTGCTGCAGTTAATAGTAGATTTCACATCATCATTTTTCTAACTTGAGAGTCTTCATCTCTTAATTATGTGCAATAATTCTCTATACTGATTTAAAATGACAGTATCAAGAAAAGTTGTTTGTTTTCCACTCCAAACTCAAAATAAATGTTGTCACCACTTATCTGTTTGCATTTCAGGATTGTAGGAAGGACCAAACTTCCCTGCTATCAGCCGAATGCAACCACCTTCTTAAGACCTTTTATCCACACTGACCTTCTTCATCACTTGCCTGTCTTCTTCTTTGTATCTAAACCTTTCTAGATGACTTAAAGGCTTGACCCTCACTGTCTCGTCTCTAGTTCTGCTATTTCCAGCCTTTTGTAGTCTCCCAGGATGCACCTTCTGTATCTGATATCTTCTTCATGCTTCTACCCCACTCCACGGGGTTGTGCTTTGTTCAAGTGCTCGATCTCCACACTACTATCCCCATGAAACTTTTACCTTGGGCCTTGTTTATGTTCCCTCAAACTTTTTTGCCTGGCAGTATCAGCCATCTTCATGGCCCTGGATTTAGCTCTCAGCAAGTTCCTGCGAATGCAGAAAAATATAATGTACACCAGAACAACATGATGCAGAATCAACAGTACATGCACAGACACTAATGTACTGTAGACTAACCTGAGGAATGTCAGAAACTTAACATGAGCATTATTCTCAGATCTATCAGTAGCCTCTATCCTTGAATCAGCGTTGTTAAGACTTTCCACATCAACAAGGAGGTCTGAATTAAGCTCAGATTCTTCCTGCAGTGGTTCAGAAAAGCTCCTCTGCAGGACAGCAGTGTTCTTTAAGCTAAAGAGAAAGTGAATCCTGATTAAGCTCAAACAAGAAAACTAAAGAAAGAACAAGACAGTAGCGAAATATCAAAAATGAAAAGGTATTTATATCTAAAATTTGTTCTAGATAAGATATTAGAAATCTGATTAAGGATAAATTCACAAGAACAGGCTTTTACATGGTCTCTCTCCAGCCAGGCGCCTCATGACAATATTGATCTTAGAACTAAGATTTTTTTCTTTCCAGTATGTAGTATTTTCATGATTCCAATCAGTATTTTTGTTTTTTATAACACTGTGCTAATACTGTACTAATAATATGCATGTTAATGCTAACCATATTATAACTAACCAACCAACTAACTAACTAACTAACTAACTAACTAACTAACTAACTACAGTCAAGCCCGAAATTATTCATACCCCTGGCAAATTCTGACTTAAAGTTACTTTTATTCAACCAGCAAGTTTTTTATTGATTAGAAATGACACAGGCGTCTCCCAGAAGATAATAAGACGATGTACAGGAGTCATCATTGTGGAGAAAATTATTACTCATCTTTTATTTACATTTGAACAAAAAGTGGCATGTCCAAAATTATTCATACCCTTCTCAATAATCAATAGAAAAGCCTTTATTGGCTATTACAGCAATCAAACGCTTCCTATAATTGCTGACCAGCTTTTTGCATGTCTCCACTGGTATTTTTGCCCATTCATCTTTAGCGATGAGCTCCAACTCTTTCAGGTTGGAGGGTCTCCTTGCCATCACCCTGATCTTTAGCTCCCTCCACAGATTCTCAATTGGATTTAAGTCAGGACTCTGGCTGGGCCACTGCAAAACGTTAATGTTTTTGTCTGCTAACCATTTCTTCACCACTTTTGCTGTGTATTTTGGGTCGTTGTCGTGCTGAAATGTCCACTGGTGCCCAAGGCCAAGTTTCTCTGCAGACTGCTTGGTGTTGTTGTTGATAATTTTCATGTATTGCTCCATTTTCATGGTGCCGTTTACTGTGATTAGGTTCCCTGGTCCACTGGCTGAAAAACACCCCCAAAACATTAGGTTCCCACCACCATGTTTGACAGTGGGGATGGTATTCTTAGGGTTGAAGGCTTCTCCTTTTTTACGGCAAATGAAGGCTGCATCATTGTGGCCAAACAATTTTTGTTTCATCTGACCATAAAACAGAAGACCAGAAGTCTTCTTCTTTGTCCAGATGAGCATTTGCAAAGGCCAAGCGGGCTTTTGTGTGTGATATCTGGAGAAGTGGTGTCCTCCTTGGTCTGCGTCCATGGAACCCAGTGGTGTGCAGTGTCTGTTGGACTGTCTGCCTTAAGATGCTGCCACCAGCAGAGCCCAGATTCATCAGGATGGCCTTGGTGGTGATCATTGGATTCTTTTTTACCTCTCTCACTATCCTCCTGGCCAGCACAGGTGTCACTTTTGGCTTCCGACCACATCCTCTGAGATTTTTCACAGTGTGGAACGTCTTGTATTTTTTAATAATACTTTGCACTGTAGCCACTGGAACTTAACATTTAGATATGGACTTATAGCCCTTTCCTGACTTGTGAGCAGCCACAATGCGCAGCCGCAGGTCCTCAGTGAGCTCCTTTGTCTTAGCCGTGACTGTCCACAGACCAACAGCAGAGAGCTTCTGTTTTTCACCTGTTGAGTTGATTAAAACAGCTGTTCCCAATGAATCAGGGTAATTAGGATGCTTTAGAACAGCTTGGACTATTTGGAATGGTATAGAACTTTGGATTTTCCCATAGACTGTGACAGTTTGCAAAGGGTATGAATAATTTTGGACATGCCACTTTTTGTTCAAATGTAAATAAAAGCTGAGAAATATTTTTTTCCACAATGATGCCTCTTGTACATCGTCTTATTATCTTTTGGGAGAAGCCTGTGTCATTTCCGGTCAAAAAAAAACAACTTGCTGGTTGAATAAAAGTAACTTTAAGTCAGAATTTGCCAGGGGTATGAATAATTTCGGGCTTGACTGTAAGTAACTAAATACATGTATAGGAAAGTTCTACAATAATTTCATTCTCACAAGGATGGCTAACAGATTAATATTAAATACAGTATATCATCTGGCTTTATCTGAGTCTAGTTTTATGCGTGTGTTTTCTAATACAAAACTCGCTTTGCTTGTGCGAGTGTGTTTGTGTATATGAGAGTATTTGTTTCACCTGTGGGAGCAGAAGATGTTACAGGTTTGGTCAGCAGGATTGGCACAGAAGCAGCGGCCTGTAGATCTGCGGCGTCTGGCCAGTGGACTCCCCAGCCCATATACAGTGGTCTTACTACAGACAGGAAAACCAACCAATTATCTATTTTGTAATGGAGAGCATTTCATTTCACAACAAAACTGTGCTGCTTTACCTGATTGAGCTGGCTTTATGAATTTTAGTTTTAAACTAATATATGGCACTGACAAAATGACAGGAGATAAGCAGCAACACCAGTTTACAAGTGTTTTTTTTTTTTGGGAAGTACTACAATATGTTTTGGTAATAGGTCACTTATTTTATAGAATAAGATTAATTACACTTCATTGAAAGCCTGTGATGTTAATGTTGATGGACAAATTAATGGACATAGCTGATTCAATAGACTGTAAGTAAGCGAAATATTTTTAGATCTTCCACACACAGTATGTCATTGTTTTACTGTTTATTCAAACATGAATTTGAGTTTTTATATTCTCTCATATTGCATTGGCTCTACATGATTTAATCCAATTTTACTTTAATATACATTATGATGATTTGCTAATTAAAAATAATGAACAGATCTCACTTTGCAGACATCTTTCCAAAACAACCTTTGAGCTCAATCTTTGAGCTATATAATTACAAACGATATCATTGTAGAAGTTTGCTATACAGCTGGGTGACTAAATTAAACTGAACTGAAGACATGTGCTTGGTGTGTTCGTGTGTATTTGTGCTTACCCTGGTGTATTCACCCAGATGATGTCCATATGGCAGAAGTAGTAGCATTCAGAGTCCACCTGGTTAATGCAAGAGCACCGTTTGGTGCGATGTCTGTGAGGGACATTTTCAGCAGACTGGTTTTTCACAGACAAACCAAACCCTAGAAGAACACGTTGGGAAACATTTAACCAAACACACTACTACACACCAAACTCATCCAGAACACAGCAATGAAAAACACACTGAGGTCTGATTTATTACATGATCTATTACATCTGGATTCTTAAAGTATGTTATCTTAAATTACCATGGAATTAATCCTGGAGAGCTCCACTGACAGGATGATTTAGGGCTAAATCTGAGTTTGGGGAATTTTCCATGTCTGACTTTATCATTGTTGGAATTCGCTTACCTAAAAAGTTAAAAGTTTATTTTACAGAAAATTGGGATGAAAATAAATTGTATTTTTATTTTATTTTATTTTAATATTTTTTATATTCTCTAGGTAAAAGAGTTATGTTGCTGCTGAAAATATCACAGGCTCAAACTCAAAGGTTCGCAGTGTTTATAAACTTGCTGAATCAGGCAATAAAAGTCACCTCAATGAGAGTTGTAATGTTTTATCTGCAAATAAAGTCATCAAAATGTTTTACAACAAACGTTATCTTACTTACCCAGGTTAACCCACCCACTATTAAATGATCAAAAAGTAAATAAAATCTAGTGACAAATAAGTATACACCAAGTTGATGCAGACTTTCTGAAAGACAAAACCCATTCACAGACTTCATACTAATATCGATCTCTTACTTTCTAAATTAAATTCAGGTCTTTGGAAATTTTTCAATAAAGCAGAACATAATATTTGAATTGAAATCAGTAAAGCTGTTTTTTTTTTTTTTACCTTCATGCAGGACTGCAGACCAGCTAATAGAGAAGATGATGAAGCTGTAGAGTGCCATTGCTTTCCAAATTTAGCTATAAAGTCAAGAAGGACCCAGTGAACTGAAGCAGTAGGATCGATCCACGTTCAGCTGCAGGTGGTTGTGTGTTGCTGCATCCTGTTTGGCCACACTTATATTCACTGCTTCTCATGGTATGTCCCCTCCCCTTTTAGTTCTCACTATTACACAACTCCAGCTCCATCCTGGATGCCTCCAACGTTCCAGGAATCTTGGCTGCCTTCTACATGTGGAGGTCACTAGCCCATGGGTGAGGAGGAAAACAGGAATATCATTATAAAAAGATGGTGTTACGTACCAGCCTGTACTTCCTGCTGAAGACTTAGAGTAAAATTTTGTACATCAAATTATAGGTGTAGATGCTAAAATCATAGCTAACAAATACGGATCGTCCGAAATGGAATAGGTGGAGAAAGGATGACGGTGACAAGCCAGCAGGAAAAATGGAAGGATATCTCCAGATTTGTTGTTTTGCATAAATTCTGTTAGGACAAAGCAACCTCATGGAAAGCAGTATAACCACAGGAACATTTGGAAGATTTGAGCACATCTACATTGTGGTGTAGGTGGATGGAGTGCAAAGCATTAATATTAGCTTCCTGTGCCCTTCAGCAGGAATCTGATTTTGATAATGGGAGATAACATTAACATCACATATTACAGAAGATAAAAGTTGCATTTCGGATGCTACATAATGGATTTGGTTACTGTGGTTTGCCTTTTAGAAAGCCTGCATAAACTATCAGATACCCTGTGCTTGTGTGATATACTGTATGTTTCAGAATAAAACATCTTCACACACTCTATACATGGTACTATGTTGCAGGGATAAAAGCAATCCTTTATCATGTTAATCACTGAGTCATAAATGTAGAAGATTCTTGACATGATATTAAATAGAAATAAAATGCTTGAACTAAACACATGTTCCAGGTGAGAAAAATACAATAGTGACTTGACCAGACCATGAAGTAATGGAGTAATATTACACATTAGCAGAATGTGAGTAATAAAATACAGAAACAATAGGTTTTATCTGACTAACAGTCACAATCCAGTGTCATGTCTCTAGATATGTTAAAATAGAATGCAATAATGATTCAGACATTAGAGTACAATTAACAGTTTTATCAAAAAGGACTTCTTGGTGCCTTCAAAAATGACAGCATTAATTATGGACTTCTGTGATGGCTGATTGCAACCCACACCTAGATAAAACACACGTGCTGTGTCAGCCAGATGTCAGGCAGGGAGCGTTTGCAAATGTAGCCACCTAGCGTGGGATGAGGACACAGTGTCCATTGACTGCACTTTTCCAGCAGACACACACAATATCTTCACAGCAGTCCATGTGGGAGTCAAAAGATGGCACTTAGATGCAAATGAAGTTAGGCAGTAATCCACCCTGATAAGGAAATAGAGCTAGCCCATAACCTGGTAGTCCCGACTGATAAAATTATTAATATATGACTTGAAACTGTGAAATTTACACAATCAAAAGTTCCCAGACAGTACAGAAAGACTGGCTTCACTAGAATCACTTAAAAGTTCTACAGCTCATCTTGCTGACAGTATAACGAGCTGGCAGGGCTGCAAGTTTTCATTACAACTAAGCAGGAGTCACACCCCATAATAAACTGAACAGGATTTACTGTTGGAGGAGGTATGATTCCTGCTTCTCTAGAAATAAGCTTGCAGTCATTTAGTGTATGAGGACTGGTTATTGGTAGAATAAGCTACCAAGGGTCTCCAAGTGTTGGGACCTTAGACTAAGGTTTTAACATCTTAATCCTATCACTCAAACAGAAAAATTGTTAGAACAAAAAGCATTTTTAACCCTAAAAATTATTAAGTTCTTATATAATCTATAATGTGGTTTTTGGACCAGTGTTTAACGCAACACTGAGAAATAATAGTGTAGTCTTATTGCTGTGCCATAACATGCAACAGTATAACTTAAGGTGTGTGTTTTTATGTTTTGGTGAACCAAATGTTTGACCTTTTTATGTCCTCATGGGGACACTAATATTTGTTTCTTAATGAATTACTTTAGATATTATTTATTAATTTTTACAAAAACTAAAGCAACATTTATTTTTAAGATCTCATTTGAGACAAAATATTTCCTTTTAGTTACTGAGAATCAGGTTAGAGATAGATTTAGGTAAAGTATATCATAGTATTAATTAGCAGCAGTGATCAATGGTGACAGAGAACGAGGTCGCCTTTGAATGCAATTCTGATATCTGTAGTGCTCTTTAGCTTGCAAATTTTGTCACTCAATATGTAAAATTGCTGAGGAGATAAATTAGACAGTAGGCTGGATATTTTCTTACAGTGACTCCTGTCTCGCACAGTTAGCCGTGTGCTACTTTAAAGAGCTCACAACAGAAAATGTAAACAGTGGAACTTGCACTTATTCCTTGGAAATCATCTGAATTCCTGTGCTCTCTCCTCTTCATTCCTTTTCACCAGCAGCAGCAGCGGATTCTCACAGCAATACGGCTGAAATAACGTTTTAATTAACACTACTACATTTTAAACCACTGTTTGATAATGCGTCTAAGTTATATGAGAATCTATAAATTTTAATATGAAGTGTTACATAATGCAGTGGCATAAGATGTTACAATGAAATGTAAAAATATTTTGTGTGGCAAAGTAATAATTAAAGGAATTTTGAGATTAAACAATAGAAAGCTATTACTATTACTTTTACTATCCTATTACTTTTCTTACCCTATTGATACAAGTTACTAATATATCCACTGCAGTTAATTAATCATAAAAATCAAATCAGCTGTGACTAAGAAGTGTATTTTAGCCATGAACTCATTCAAATAATTGTGCAATGATATTAAGAAAGCAGCACACATACCCCAATGCGTCAGTGATTCCATACTGTTCTGAATTAGTCTTCTTCTCCTGTAGTGTTGCCTTTTTCCTAAGAGCTTTATTTATTTTTAATCGTGACCTCCCTATTGACTCCCAGATATCAGCTAACAGCCTAATCACTCTCCTATCCTCCTCCTCCTCACTCTTCTAGAGCATAGCTTTTATAAAATACAATACTGTTGATGCTGGCAATGTTTCCTCTACCACCTTTTTTGCTCTTTTTGTCTGGCCTTTTGTTATTCATATTTCTTTTTTTATTAAAAAAAAGGAGAGACCTGCAGGGGAACACTGAGAACACTGGACTGTTACATAACTTGTTTAAGAGACATTTAGAAGTCAAATGAAAATGTCAGTATTCATGTTTCACTTTTCAAAGATAACTACCACTGTGGAGATCTACATTATATCAAATCTATCAAATCCTTAGTATTTACCTTTACCAGAAATGAAAATATACATTTCTATAAGACATTTAACAATTTCAAACATAATATACTTCAAAAATTTTGCTGAATCAGCCTTCTCAATTTCTGGTTTACTTGCTGTGATCTATGCCTCAGTGATACAAAATTACATGAGCCACACCAACAAAACCTAAGATATAATGCAATTATTAAAAACAGCAACATTTTGATCCTGTGAATGCAAGTAATAAATTATGATATATTTAGGACTGGTCTTATCGAGGGAAGTTTTTCTTTTTCCACCCAGTGAATTAGACTGGGTCCAGAAATATGATCCACACTGATTCAAATGGAAAATGGAGCACAAGACACATAGAATGTTTTAATGCTTATGAAAATGATGGAAATTATATGTTACATCATTTACACTCACCAGATCTCAATCCAGTTGAACACCTATAGCAGATTTTGGACAGATGTATTAAATAACATTCTGCAAAACGCCAGCTGAAGGGATGAACGGTGTTTATTCCTCTTGTACCCTTCCAGAGACTGTTCTGCCTTGTAGTACTTCAACAGCTTACAAAGACGCATTCGGTTGTTTTTTCCTTTAATATGTCACCTGGCTATATGATCTATGTATATTGTAGCTGGAGCAAATCCAAAACTGAATCACAGCTAAACCCACGCAAACTGTTACACTTGTTAGTATTATTATTTAGTCTCAGTTGTATTCACAATGTTTAACTTTATCTTTAGTTTAGATAACATATCTAAATCTTATCTTTAATTTAAACACATGACTACCCTCGTGTTAGTTGTTGTGTACGTTGGAGATAGTTGCTACAGTCACTTGTAAAACGATTCAGACCCTATTAGTGAAATTGAAAACATCTTTTTTATAATGTAATTTTTTTTTTTTATTAGGTGCAAACTTTGGCAACAATTACAATGTCAAGTCTTTCCAAGTCTACCCATATGTACACTCTGCAAATTTGGGCAAATTGCTCCAGGGTCAATACTTACAACAAATCTTTTGAAGGCTTACAAAATGAAGAGAAAATTAGACAATTATTTCTAAAAAGTACAGTATGGTTCCCCAAACATAGTGCTTTAAAATTTCAACCTAAATTGAATGTTTATTCTCGGCATCTCATGCCAAATTTTTTGCTGGGCATTCAGGAACTTGGTAACACAGTTGTTATAAACTCTATGCAGAGCCTGAAGTTTAATACGAGTCTTCATTCAGAGGCCTTCTCTCTGTTCTGTTTTATTTCCATTTACCTTCTTCTTTAGCAGTAGCAGCAGTGTGTTTTTTGAGGATTTGTGCTCTGCAATACTTTTAATTCTGAGTTGTTTTGTTTCTCTTTGGCCTTAAGGTTTTATCCTGAAACCCATTAGTATGAAACACAACCCTATCCTAAACCATAAACAAACTTTAGGGTTGTGAAATTTGTATTGATTTATTACAGAACTTGTGCTCAAAACTAGATGTGTAATGTAGAGGACACAAAGCACTCTAATAGAGAATTAATAGAGAAAAATAAATGCATTACAAGGGAGTGTAAAGAACAAAAGTGAGAAAGAGAGAGAGAGAGAGAGAGAGAGAGAGAGAGAGAGAGAGAGAGAGAGAGAGAGAAAATGCAGATGCGTGCAGTTTAATACAGGGGTGTTAGATTTAAGACCTGAAGTTCCCCACACACAGCAACCATATGGAATACAATGGTTTAGAAGAATAGAAAGCGCTGCAGTGCTAAGGGCTTATAGGGCTTGGCATTGACACCTAAAAATCTGACAATAAGATATATTCAGTAATTCCTGGTGCACCTTTATTGGTTCAGGAATAATACATACCTGTGACAAATTTTGGAAGGCTCTTGATACATCCAATCCCATAGCTGTTGACCAACTTCACCATCACCCTGTCCAGTTTCTTTAATTCAAGTCTTCAGAACGTAACAGAAATATACTTCAACAAAATTTGTAAAGAATAACAATTTTCATTAAAAAAATTTTCAAAACTAAACAAAACGTTTTCCATATTTTCAAATGGCAATAAATATGGATCATAAACCTCTTATCTATACACAATATCATAGCATATCTTGCTATCGATATAAAAAATATGACTTCAGTGCAATTTCACTGCAAATCCCTTGCACTCCATCTCAGACTTCAGTACAAACTGCTTTCTTTTACCCTGACTTGCGTTTAGAAAAACTCTATAGTACAAATACCAACTGAAACACAAATCATATATTTATAAAAGAATTCACAACCTTTCATCTTTACACTTCAAGCTAGAATTCCTCACAGGAAAGGCACACAACTATATTTTGAGTAATACTGGAACAAGGGACAAGATATTGGAATTACTCTTGGTTTAAGTATTCAACTTGGTCATTTATAAATGTTTATATTCATAGTTAATATTAAGAAGTATCTTACATAGACATTTAAAGAGATACATTAGGATTGAATGTAATGTCAGTAAATACTCAGGAACAGAACTGATCGGTTTTACAGAAACATTGTTTTGTCCAACGGGAAAGTGCATCGTATTTCAATCTTGAATATTGCAAAAACAAACATATACCAAGATACCAACAGTATTGAAAAGTTGTATAAAAATGTAGCATTACAAAACAAAAAGAATAATAATAATAAAATCAACTGATTTTGAGATTAAGCCCCAAGGCTATTAAGTGCTGTCTGGGTTGCAATCCTGGCTCTGATCTGAGTGGACAGATTTCTCTTCTGCAGTCCCTTCTAAAGCTGGGTCATTTTTGGACTGGCTTTCCTTAGGCTCCTCTGGCTCTGATTGTTCACTCTTTCTGGGTAAGGAGACCCTGGATCCCTTCTCAGAGCCTGCAGAGCTCCTCTTGTCTCCTTCAAAGATATCTTGGCCCGCTTCTTGAGATCTCTCAGGAACAATGGTGTGAGTCTTGGAGGGCCATGAGCTGCCGTATTGTTTACTATTTTTTTTCTTGTTTTGCTTACCGGAGTCATATGGTGGAGATGATTTGGCTGTTGTGGAGCTTGTAGCAGGACAGTGCAGCCCTAATGGCTTGGATTCCTGTTCCAGGGTCTGTGTCCCACTGACACTCTGGCTGGTTTCAGATTGCACGTTCCATGGTGTGCTCCATGAGCTCTTGCTTAGGGAGAACGTGAACTCCTCTTTGGGAGAGATTGGGGATTGGGTGGAAGAGGAAGCTCGCTCCAGTTTGGGGCAGGATCTGGGCCTCAGCTGTACCATCTGGATTCCTCCTATTGGAATCATGTGGTAAGGCATGCGGGCCTGCTGCTGTGAATGCAAGGGGAGGTGGCTGAACATGCGGTCCATAGTTCTTGATGGGGCTGGTACATGGATAGGCGGGTCACTGTGAGGGAAGTGTAGGGCAGAGGGCACCAGGCTGGCATGTGGAGGGCTCAACCTCTGTGAAGTCTGTGCAGTACTGGGTGTACTAGGCCTCTCCTGTAGAGGGAGACATGTGAATACTGTACAATCAAACTTCCAACATTTTTTTTGTTTTTAACATTTATGAAACTTATTTATTCTAGGCTAGCTTCTACCATCACTCAGTTTCTGCTTGCTTACAAATTATACCGCTGATCACTTAAAGATTTTACAAGGCTACATTATGAGAACTGAAAAAGAAAAACAACAGTGTATTTAAGACATGTCTAACCACAGCTCAGATTTCATTTCAAGAACTGCAATAATATCAGGAGATCCAAAATTCCACTACAGAATTAACAAACCAGTAGATGGTTTATGGTCAACCAAACTTGCAAGACAAAATAACTATCCATCTCTGACTGCTGATATTTTCTGACATTTTTATTCAATTCATTTATATTTGTAGAGCACTTTACAATCAACTGGATCACAAAGCAGCCCAACCGAAATCTGGCTCTAGATGTGTAATGAGAAAGCCAGAGGCAGCAGGGACAAGAAAATGCTTCTTAGATGACGAATAAATATCGAGAGGAACCAGACTCTGAAACGAATCCATCCTTTTTTAGGTGACATCAGATAATGGCATTGTGCCAATTACAGTAAAAAGGTATATAGTAAAAATGCAAACAATATAAAATGTGTTGAAATGATGTGATTATTTGAAAAGTCGCATGCATCCCTAATAAGTGTTCATGAGACTCACCTGCTGGCTTTCTCTAGACTTAGTGCTTGGTTCCCAGTGGAAGTGCCCAGGAGAGCTGTGGGCTCTGTGTTGAGTTTTGAATGGGGTTGGAGAGAGTCGTGCTCTGGAGCTCCTATAGCGGGCGGGAGAAAGAGGCCGCAGTGGGGAGAAAGACCTGAGTGGGGATGCTGTAAGAGGAGATGGGCCTCTTTCAGGGGATGGGGAAAGATGTCGACAGGGAGACGACAGTTCCAGCCTGGGGGACACACTCCGGAGAGGTGAGCCTTCACTAGTAGGCGAGAAGTTTCGTGGAGAATGCTCCCAGGCCTTAGAGGAGAAGAGTGCCCTCTTGGTGTCTAGAGATACAGTGTGTCCACTTCTCCACGCTTGAATAGGAGAGAGCTGATTTTCTCTTTCTTCTTTTTCTGAAACAGTAAGGCTTGAGGGACCTGTCTGTGAGCCTGGACCACTGTCTGACTGGTGGGTATCTGTAGAGCAGGACGAAGGAGCGTCATCATGGGAGGACAAGTCCTCCTCTTCCTCTTCGTTATCGTCATCATCCTCATCTTCAGAGTCTTCAATATCAGAGAACTGGTGCTCCTCTTGATCCTCTGACTCATATACGTGCCCCTCACTGATTCCTGATGCACACAAAAGGCGTTAGGTTAATACAAAGGTGTATATTTGAAATACAAAGTAAACATACTGGCAAATATACACAGCTGCCTGACCCCTGGACAAATGCAATTAGACAGACCATTGCAGTTATGTTACAAAAAAATCCTCATACAGTCAGACAATAAATGTTCATTAATTACTCAAGTAAGCATGTACAAATAACTTTGTCGTGCCTACTCCATTCATGGAGTATTTAAAGCCTGCTGAATAGCATAAGCTTGAATATAGTGTCCTTGGCGCGCCTAAGTCAGGCAGGGAGAAAAAGAAAGAAAGAGATGGGTGGCTTTTATTTTCAGTTCTATATACAGCATACCAACAGAAATTGGAGGCCAGATTAGAGAGCTTCTCTTTATGGCAGACCAGTCAATTTCAGCTGGCCTTCACAAATCCTGAGCGAACTGTGCTTGAGTGCCCAAGAAAGCACGACAACATTTATCACTGCATTAACGGTGCACATGATTTTCAAGGTTTGGACAATGAGAAACTGAATGATAAAATTCACCTGCAGGTCCTATCAAGGATGAAAATTTCACATACATGTTGCTAAAACTCGAAGTGCCTATGGTTGTAAAATAAAAAGCTTTGTATTTTCTTTTGTAAAAAGAAATACTACTACTAATAACAATAATATTAATAATTTGTCATGGGTACAGGTAGTTAAATGTATACTTCTAAACATACTTTTTATGTTACTTAAAAATATTTATTCAATTTTGAAACCTAAGATCTCAAAATAAAATGGTGCCCTACCAATGACAGCAATGTGTTAAAGTGACATTTATGCTAAAATAGCTTTAAATAAGACACTTCACTTAGGCAAGCTGAAGAATCCACAGATGCTCAGAACATTAAACAGATGGTGAGTTCATTCTTATTTTTCCTGCATACTTTGTATACAATTCCAAGACATGCGCTACACTACAGTGCTGAGGGAAAAGTCACTTAACTTTATGCTACTGTAAGTTACTTCACCTATGTCTTGGTAGTGATTTGAGTTTCCTGAATAACTTTCCCACAAAAGAAGTATAATTATATACATTTTTAGTTATTACACAGGCACTCTGAATGGGTAAGCACTGGATTCAAAAAATAAAAACATCTGATTAATAAAATTTGTTTGATTGTCATCATAGATGTCTGCTGTTTTCAGGTTGAGACAGTAATCATACATCAGTCTATACTCCATTCATACTCCAAGATTATTCATTATGGATAATCCGTTTTTTAATGCTACAGATAGAGAGTGGACCAGTGTATCTGAACATCCTACCTGCTTCCTCAGTGTCCAGCTCATCTACAGATGATTCAGACACGCCCTTCTCCAGGCATTTCTTTCCATGTGCCTTCGATTTCATGTGTTTAGTGAGGTTCCCTGTCAGGAAGGAAATTAATAGAGGAACAATTTTCAAAATTGAATCAAGTATGAAAGGTTATATGAAAGGATCACTAACAAAGAGCAGTAATGCGTTACGGATTTTTTATTCTTTTACATGAACGTTTGTGGTTGTGATCTGTTGAATAGTAGGTAGAATAGAGTGTCATAAAAACTGGGTTACTCACCTTTAGTTTTGAAGGCAAAGTTGCAGTGCTTACAGACATAGGGACGGATATCTGTGTGAGTGCGGATGTGTTTCTTCAGCATGCTCGGCTTTTTACAGCGGATCCCACACTCACCACACACATACTTCCCCCTCCCTCTCCCTCTCACATATACATACTCTTCATTAGACTTATACCTGAAGAGAGACAGAGACAGACACAAAAACGTTTAAACAGGGATTTTAATAAATAATGATCTAAATATTTGATTAAAAATGGCATGGTATCAAGTCATTTCCCTTAATTTTCTATAGCCACCATTCTGCTGGCAGCAGAAGAAAAAAAAAACATGTTTGTCCTTGTTTTACATTGGCATATTTTCATAAGCTAGGAATCTGGCTATTACTGAGTCTTGCTTCTGTTCATAGCTCTTTGTCGTCACTGACACATATGCATATGGCGCTTAAATCACCCAAAAGAAAAGGCCATCCAAGCCATCCAAGGTTGGGAGTGTAAAAAAGCATGGGTAGGAGGGATGGCATTAATTTCTCCACTGTCAATCAAATTGACAATAACCAATTCTGTGTGTCTGTGGGCTCGTGTATGCATATGTAGGCAGTTTGCATGTTCCTCTGAGTTTGTTCAGATGCCCTGTGATGTAACATGAGCAGCAGTAAGAAAAGTTGCAGTGGCTGGCTTTACGCATCTCAATCAGCATCAATCATCATTAGCAACTTACATTTGTTTAATTGTCAGCTTAACATTAAATACCATCCCACATTTTGATATGATCATAGTTCCAAAAAAAAAAAAAAAAAAAGATTTAAAAAGGCCTGAATATGGGTAGCAGCAATGTTCTGTGGTTAGTGACATATGCAGATAGGATATAGGAGCAAAACAAACAAAAAAATAACCATATGCACTGTATGTACTGTACATAAAAAGAGAAAAAAAGAGAGTAAGTGAGCAGAGAATAAGAGAGATTGAGAGCCCATATTTACAAGATTTTCTCAATGCGTCAGTAATTCTATCCTATAAAGAGTGAGGTAAGCAGACAGTTGAGATGTTGAGATACACAAGTACTGATGTGAGAAATGGTGGAGAGGAAACAGAGTGAAAGAGAAAGGGCACAAAGAGAGACGGATGTGAATAGGGACTATGTGGGTGTGTGATTGAAGAATTATGTAAGTGAAATTGATGCTGCATGAGACACAACTAAAGCAGGCTGGTGTGGTGTGATGTAGTGTGTTGTTTAAGCACCCATGACAAAATTAGAAATATGACATTAAAAGACCTACAGTATAAGAGACTCAAGTAATAACAGTTTCGTTTCATTTGTTTTACTAACTTGTTTTCACAAGCTGCACTGGAGCTTGTGACACCAAAACAAATTCCTTGTATGCACAAACATACTTGGCAATAAAGCTCTTTCTGATTCTGATTCTAATAGTTTTTACTTAAAATTGTCAGGAAATCAGGAAAGTGTAAAAAATGTTTGGTGCTTTATCTATTTGAAGCAATGAGATCTTAAAAGATAAATAAGCAGTTGTAATGGTTTATACTCAAATAACAAATAGACAGTAAATAGGGGAACGTTTTACTTCTTACCATAATGAGCAGTGTTCAGAACTAAATATAAAACAAATTACCTAATCTCCTTGTGGATTCAAATGGAGCCGTACCATAGGCATTATTCCAGAAGAACCAATAAACCTAAAAAAATCACTCATCAATCACTGAACACTCATTTTAGAGCTGTTGTGATTTCAATAAGCTGCAGACTTCAGTCATAAATCTCTCTGAAGAGAACAGAGCTCTCTATATATTTGTCTGTTTTGGAAGTGTAAAGCCCACAAGAGAGAGATAGTTCTAAAAATAGACCAGGATACCTTGCCTTTGTTACTTAGAATGCAACCAGTAGAGCAAATGTACAGAACTGATGAATTGTCTAAAAACAAGCTTCCAATCTATACACACTTTAACAACATTGAAACAAGACTGAGATATTAGAGAGTGACATAATTATACATAAATTATTACCTGAAAGCAAAATAATCACTCACCCTCCCTCAAAGATGCAAACACGTAGCTCACTGTGCTTTGAGGTGGTAGGAGTTTCCTCTGTACTTCTCACGTCTTTCTCAACCCTCTTAGTTTGAGGCTCTTCTTTCTCTTTAACAGGAGTGCTCAGTGTTTTGGCATGTACCTATATCCCAGATGGACAAAACATGACATATGTACCCAATAATGTTAAACTGTACACAGTATTACTAAAATCACAACACTAGCACTAGCAAACATGGATGAAAGACAATCTGGGTATATGCAGTAAATTACAGTAACATTTACCTCTGATACCCTGGGTGTTTTGCTGCCAACCAGTTTGTCAGTTGTCAGAGTTGGTGTTGTAGCCATGGTGTATACCTCAGAGCTGTACATTTGCTTAGAACACAGTAGTGACATTACTATTTTGGTGGACAGGCCAGGTAGATTGGGGTTATACATGCTTACACTCCAAGAGGAATAAACTGATGTTTGTGGATTTGTGTGGGCTGATGGGTTAGGCTTCAAATAATTCAGGTAGCACCAGCTCACTGATGTACTGGTGTGAAGACTGGGGTATAAAGGGTTAGTAGAATCTGTAGATCTCTCTGGAATCTCAAACACTGATACACATCTGTGGCCCTCTTCCTGATGTTCCTCTTTTTTAACTCCAATTTCCACCTGGGAAATCTCTGGTTTATTGACCACAAATTCAGTTTTCTTTTCTTCCCCCCCTTGTTCTTTCTCCACAACTACGTCTACTCCTTTTCTGTTCCTTAGCGCCCCCTTGTTTGCTCCTGGGTTTTCCTCCAGAAATTTCTCGCAACTTTTACTTTCTTCTCCACTTTCTTCTGCTTCTTCCTCCTCCTTAATTCGTTTCTGTTGCCGTTGTGCCTCTAAGCTGAGTTCTAGACTACCTGCTGGGGAAAGCATTCGCTTATTTCCTCCAGCACAAAGTGGCCCACAACTATCATCAGATGCAGATTCTGGTCGAAATTCTAAAGGAAGGGATAAAGGTATGCAGGTCTTAAGATTAGGAGTAGGGAGCCTAAGGTAAGATCTCTGAACTTTAGTGCCCTCAAGTTTCTCCATGATTACCATGGCTGTGCAGCAAATTGGTTGCTGAGCCCGTGTTGTGGCTAAAATTTGTGAAATGGTTGTGTACATGGCACTAGCATAAGTAGGAATGTGAGTCTGTAAGCGCACAGGCACCACCAATGACACCACTGGCCTAAGCTGCTCAAGGCAAGTAGCAATAATGGGTCGAGGCTGGTGCCGAGCGACAAGATGGTGATATGGAGAACCTCTTTTATGTGTAGTGGAAGGAGAAGAACTGGACTCGCCAAGTGGTGACACCAAGGGATCCTGAATGATTAGACCACTTGTCGGGTACTGCAGAGAAAGCAATGTAGGAAAAGGCTGAACAGGAAGGCCTAGGTGCTCAGCTAAATGAAGTGGTCTTGGATGAAATGAAGATGGCACTGTTTGTATGAGAGCCTGCTGAAGCATATGACTAGAAAGTACTTCGGATATTGTTGTGACTGGTAGAAGTCCAGTTATCTGATGTGAGGAAAAGGTTTCTGGACTAGTCAGAGGGTAAACTGTAGTTGGAAGAGGAAGGGGAGTCTGAAAAAGCTGTAGAGTTTTACCCAAAGTGTCTGGGCTAAGTCTAGAAGTGGTGCTCGCTCTGTGATCACCAACTGTGAGGGCAGCATGGCCAGAATAAGCCTGTTGGATGCTTGATGATGATTCTTCCTGATCAGGCTTCTCAAGGGTTGCATGTTTCACCAAGAGACATTTTCGCCTCTCTTTCCATGAAGATGAAGTAGGTCTTGGAGACAGGGATCCACAGTCAAATGACTTGCTTCTTGTCTCTACTATCTGTGCAGGGTGTGGTGGACTTGCAGGAGCCTGTTCAGAGGCAGAGCGATGCATTTCCCTGTGATAATGTTGGTAGGCACCTGGTACAGTCAGCATGTGAGACGCTTGGGAGCTCCATGTACCAGCCTGCATTTCAGGGTCAATCTTTCCTGTTTCATCAAAAGATGTAGATCGGCTAGAGGTGTGGGAAACATTACTCTCTTGGCTAGGACTGCGTGGTAGGGATACTGATTCAAAGCTAGATTCTCCTGATGACTGTGGCGCTTCTGCCAAACGGAGACGCTTCTTTTTTGGTGGTAGCTTCTCTGCAGGGAGCTGAGCCAGACTTTGACTACGCTGTGGCCACTGGAACTCCTCCTTCTCTAATTCTTTTGGAAGATATGTACTTGCTGGCGGTGAAACCATCTCAGAATCTGGTTCTTTTGTCACCAAAATCTCTGGCACTTGAATTTTGGGTTGTCGAACTAACCTGGATGTGGTGGTGGTTTGCTTGGGCTCTTCTGATTGTTTATGTTCAACTTCTGACTCTTGAATATCTACAGACATGCTTTCCTGTTTTTCAAAGGAGCTGGTGTGCTGGATTACTGATATTTCTTTGTAAGCGCCAATTTTTTCTGGTTCAATTTGTGGTCCAGTACCTGAGAAACCCTGAAAATCATCTTTTTTCCCTATTCCTGATGTGCTAAAAGATATAGCTGCTGGACCTGGACTAGGAGGATCCTCCTCTAGACTTTCTTCTTTCCTCCTCTTTCGTATAGCCATAGCCATTGCTTTAAACTTATAGTGCATTATTTGTCGATGATCTTCTTGTTCAGTAGCCACTTTCTTCTCACACTGTTGTTCCTGTGAAGGCTTATTCATACAAGAAACTCTGTGTGCTTCATAACTGTCCTGTTTCTTCAAGTGAGTTCCACATATCTCACACTCATAAAGTTGTATTCCCTTTTGCTGCTTCCATCCTGATTCTGTGGAAACACAGATGCCAGCTTCTGATGTAAGGTCGACACCAACTGGCATTTCAATGGCAGGCTGGCGTTTTAACATTCGATGATGGTGGCCAGCTCTCAGCTCTGCTGATGCAGCCTGCTGCTCATCAAAAGATTGGCAGAGACGAAAGCTGTGTGAAGATGAGCTAGTAGGGTCATCTTTGACACTAGATGATGGAACTGAATGGCTTCTCAAGAGAACACCACTGGGACAATGACTAGACAGTGCGCCTTCAATTAATTGAGAATGCTGTAAGTCAGTAGCATAGCCACTTAAAATAATTTGTCCTGTAGTGCCACTAGCACCAGGGAAATCTTCCTTTGGATCTTTTGGTGAAGAAAACTTAGCAGACTCAATACTACTTCTCCTAGAGAGGGAAGAACGTCTAGGTTTGACACTGTCAATTTCACTGGTGTCAACTACAGCTTCATTTATAGTAATTAATTTTGTAATATGTTCAATGACTTGCGTCTTAGGCACAGTAAAAGGGATGGATTTTTCCTCATGTCCCAAAGATGATGATGATGACGACTGCTGATGTTGGTGTGGAATTCTCTGTTGTTGGCCTAATCGTCCATACTTTCCTAAAATAATTTCAGCATAGGATTTAACATTGGCATTAGGAGGGCTCACCTGGGATAGTTCAGCACTTCCATAGCTAGAAAAGTAGCCAGATTCAGTACTACCCTTACTACCAGGACCCAGTGAAGACGATGGGCTCTCATCTGGTGATTCCATGGGAACTCTTTTCCTTTCGCTGAGTCGCATAGCTAACCTCTGTTTGATTGCCTGGGAGTCCTCAGTTTTTGGTCCTTCTTCTGAAAACGAGATTTCAACTTTGGAGCTTTTTCTTAGAGCTGGCCTGTCTTGAGAAGAAGATGGCTGATGCTGCCTAGTCTCATCTTCAGACTCTGTGCTATCTGCTTCTGTTGCTTCCTCCTGTTCATCTCCTACCGTACCACCTTCAGCTCCACTGAAACTGTACTCTTCACGTCTAGATGCTAAGCCAGCTTTTATTCGATGGGCATGGGATTTACGATGTTTGTACAGATTACTTTTTGTCTTAAATGAGAAACTACAAGGGACACAAGGATATGGTCTTTCTCCTGTGTGGGAACGGATATGTTTTTGGAGCACACTTGGTTTTGCACATGGCCTGCCACAGTATGTGCATACATACTTCCCTGGTTTTTGGGGCTTACGTTCCCTTCTAGATGTTGTGCCTTCTTGTAATTCCTGACTGGGGCAAGGTGGAATACTTTGAAGATGAGGGACTTGGGTAGAGGATTCAAGAGATGATGAAGAATAGCTGCCTCCAGAGGGGCCTGGAACATCTTGTAGTTGCCAAGCCTCCCCCATCTGAGACTGCTGTTGCTGTTGCCTCTGGAGCAAATCACGCCGCTTTGGCTGCCTTTTTTGATGCCGGCCATGTGATCCATGGATTGGTTGCGAGGTAGACTGTTCCTGTATTTGAGGAAGCCTACCCCTAAATGAAGATTCAGACACAGATTGTTGTTGTCCACCAGATCGCTCCCCATCAGACGGCCGGCTATGCTCTGCCTCCATAGAATGTAGGGAGAAAGCCTTATGGACACACTGGGAATGCCTTTAAGACCACCTCACTCCTTAGCATTATTTCCCACAGCACAGAAACATCTAGAGAAAAATAGCACATGACTTGCAAAGTATGTACAAGTATGCACTGGTTTATGTCAAAATTCATTCATCAGATGAGGAAATCAAACTGGATCAAAGAAGAGCAGATGTATTTCCTATGCTGATACTCCTACATCCCAACACGAATTCGTCATTGTATCATTCCTTTGGCGCTTGGAAGAAAGAGGAAAGCACAGACTATTTTTGAATGACTTTCTCCACTGAAATGAGCAGGTGTTCAAGCCCTTCTTTCTCCCATGCAGAGGCCCTACAGAAAAACAACAAAAAGAAATTGAGTATGGCTTTCACTGTTTACATGCTTGTGCATCAACAATAGCTGTTTTAATGTAAATGCTGCAAAAGCCAGGACCAGAATCTTTAGGATTTAAATTTATTTTTCTAAATTAATCCAGTATATATTAAAATAAATATCATAGCCCAGAGAATCCCATTTCATTCAGGGCTGAATGTTCAGTACAAACAGTCAAAAGAACCTAGACAGAAACTGAAAATACAAGCTTCATAAATAGCCAAGTCTCTGACATTCAGACAAATTGTCATTTCCATTTTCATATTTCATAGACTAAACTACATAATTATTTATCAATTCACGTTAAGCAACTTAATAAATTTGGGAGTTGATATCAAGATGCAGAATATGGCTCACAACACTGCCATACAACAGTTTACATAATAAAATAATCTCTTAAAGTTACATTTTGCAGTAATTATGGAACGCACCACACATACACCAAGCTCTAGACATTGGCTTTACATACCTGATGTTGACTGCTAATACTTGGTTTACAGAAAAGAGCAAAATCCTTGCGTAAGGGTGCATATGCAAAATTACTTCGTAGCAAACTACATCAGACCCATGAATGCCACAAAACTAACTCTTAAAACAAATACCATGAAATTAGACCTATTGAGAGTTGTCCATTAGATGGTGCTGTGGATTTAAGCCAATAAGAGTCATGAATTGTTTGAAAGCCCTAAGGTGCAACACAGAGCCATTTAGTTGCTAATGAATATTGGGGTTTGTTTTTACACAGTAATTTGTTAATCATCTATTACCCAGTTGTGTTTTACCCTCAATAGACAAAAATGTCTTCAGTTGTTCTAAGCGTACAGTTCGTTAGATTACCGTCATGTATTAGCATGCATTAGTTTTTATATTATACATGAACAACTTTATTGCATGTACAGATTTAAATTATTATTTACAAATATACATGGCAGCCTATGCACATTCGACAAATTACAGCTTTATTGTGCATACCACATACACTTACAGGATACTTTAAGAAGAACAACTGTACGCCTGCAATTATCCAATCAGCCAATCATATTGCAGCAGCGCAACACACAAGAGTTTCAGAATGTAGAAATATGGGATCTCATTCATTTTGACCATGGCATGGTTGTTCATGAGAGTGGAAATGCCTTGCTTTGCAAATGACAGCAGTGAGAGGAGAACTGGAAGACTGGTTCAAGGCTACAGTAACTCAATCACTCTTTAAGCAGAAAATCATCTCATCAAATGTAAAGCTAACACAATTGGGCCAGGAGAACTATATCATGGCTGACTCTGTACTCTGGCCCAAGATGATATACACAAAGAAAAGAATTTCATTGTAATGTATACATGAATATTCTTCTTCATTTAGTTCCACTCTTGTCAGCCAAGAAAATGACTCTGGGGCCACAGTCGTCAGAGGTTCACGAAAAAAAGTCATTACAAAAAAAAAAAAAAAAAATCATTCCTGATCCTCTGTAGATCAAGCCAGTAGTTAGGGGGGGATTTCATTACAAAAAATATGCCAAATGCTTCTCTTCCAACTGATGTTTAACACCACAGACTCAGTTTAGTATTTCATGACAGAGTGGCTAGGACAGAAAACGAGCAATGATAAATGAATGCAAAAACAAAAGAGAACTGTTGGGTAAGGGAATGATGGAGACAAAATCTGATATCTGATAGATTAGTCTGATGGCGCTTAAACAGTGAGAATATAGAAGCTTAAATTGGTGAATTACTCAGAATACTGGATTCACAAAACATTTCCACTCAGTAGCTTTCTCTTGACAACAAACACCATATGCACACACGCACACAGCCGTTTATTAAAAATATTATTCGGCTAAAATAGAATACTATGACAATAATGTTAAAGAGAAGACACAATATCAACCCAAGGAAAGTGTAAAACAGGAAAATATCCTTGATAATCTAACATTCCTGAGTTGCTATAAATCACCCTGACAATCCTGTAGTAGTAATTCACAGACAACACTCTTCATCCAGGACAATCACTTACTATTTATTGATCTGTGTTTTTGCTGGCTCGGCCCAATCTTTTCAACAGGTTGGAACAACATATGCAGAGAATAAAATACACCAAAAACACATTAAAATACACACACCAGAAGTGATAGAGTAGGGAACAAAACTAGTTTACAGAGCTAGAATTAGTGGGTCACACTGTCAGTGTTGGAGACCTCTCATGAGCACTTTTATTTTATGCACACTGAAGTGCAAAATAAAAAGATTTTTATTCTGATAAAAAATAAAGTCTCTATCATTGTCCGTTATGTCCTAAACCATTACTAATATACTAAACAATTTCACTAGACCATTGGTATCACTAGTATATGTAGACATACTACATGGTGTACATTATATAGTTAGGGCTCTGAATTATCTTTTTATGCGTGTTTTTTTTGCACATGAGATTAACCTGCTCAGTGGAAAATACAACCGTTACCCAATGTTGATACAATGGAAATTTTCTATCACAGAAAAATCTTGCAAATTGCAACAAGAAATACACAGAAAAAAAATGGTCTAACATTCTGAAGAACATAATTCTAGTCTAGTCAGCTAATTTATGTAGTCTCAGTATGTCTGACTACCAAAAATTCACTCTGAAAGTTTATCACCAGTCACATGTACATCAATGTATGTAAGTAATTTATGATGCAAGTGTTTAGGAGGTACATTTGCCATTACTTGTGCATTGCTGTATTGTGTAAATGTGTGTACTTATGTATTTATTGTGTAAATATGTTTGTGTGTGTGGGGGGGGGGGGGGGGGATTTGGATGTAATATATCAGAAGCATGGACAGAGGAAAAATGTGTGTAGACAGCTATCAGAGGATACCACTAGTGCTGGAGAGAGGATTCCCTGCCCCACATTCATACAAACACTAAAACAGTAATGAACCTAGGTGGTTAGATGGGGAGTGAACGGACTTGGAGGCTCAGATAAATATATGTAATATATAAAATATGAAAAAACAAACATGTGTGTGTGTGCATATATATATATATATATATATATATATATATATATATATATATACATACATATACATATATATATATTATATATATATACATATACATAATATATATATATATATATATTATATATATATACATATACATATATACATACATACATATACATACATATATAAAAATATATATATATAAAAAAAATATATATATATATATATATACACATACACACATACATACATATATATACACATATATATACATACACATACACACACATATATACATATACACACATACACACACGTGTGAAAAAGTGTTGGCCCCCTTCCTGATTTCTTATTTTTTTGCATGGTTTGTCACACTTTAATGTTTCAGATAATCAAACACATTTAAATATTAGTCAAAGATAACACAAGTAAACACATCATGCAGTTTTTAAATGAAGTTTTTTTTATTATTAAGGGAAAACAAAATCCAAAACTACATGGCCCTGTGTGAAAAAGTTTTTGCCCCCTAAGCCTAATAACTGGTTGGGCCACCCTTAGCAGCAACAACTGCAATCAAGTGTTTTCGATAACTTGCAATGAGTCTGTTACAGCGCTGTGGAGGAATTTTGGCCCACTCATCTTTGCAGAATTGTTGTAATTCAGCCACATTGGAGGGTTTTAGAGCATGAACCACCTTTTTAAGGTCATGCCACAGCATCTCAATCGGATTGAGGTCAGGACTTTGACTAGGCCACTCCAAAGCCTTCATTTTGTTTTTCTTCAGCCATTCAGAGGTGGACTTGCTGGTGTGTTTTGGATCATTGTCCTGCTGCAGAACCCAAGTTCGCTTGAGGTCACAAACAGATGGCCGGACATTCTCCTTCAGGATTTTTTGGTAGACAGCAGAATTCATGGTTCCATTTATCACAGCAAGTCTTCCAGGTCCTGATACAGCAAAACAGCCCCAGACCATCACACTACCACCACCATATTTTACTGTTGGTATGATGTTCTTTTTCTGAAATGCGGTGTTACTTTTACGCCAGAAGTAATGGGACACAGACCTTCCAAAAAGTTCAATTTTTGTCTCTTCAGTCCACAGAGTATTTTCCCAAAAGTCTCGGGGATCATCAAGATGTTTTCTGGCAAAACTGAGACGAGCCTTTATGTTCTTTTTGCTCAGCAGCAGTTTTCATCTTGGAACTCTGCCATGCAAACCATTTCTGCCCAGTCTCTTTCTTATGGTGGAGTCATGAACACTCACCTTAACTAAGGCAAGTGAGGTCTGCAGTTCTTTGGATGTTGTTGTGGGGTCTTTTGTAACCTCCTGGATGAGTTGGCACTGCGCTCTTTGGGTAATTTTGGTCGGCCAGCCACTCCCGGGAAGGTTCTCCACTGTTCCATGTTTTCGCCATTTGTAGATAACGGCTCTCACTGTGGTTTGCGGCAGTCCCAAAGCTTCAGAAATGGCTTTATAACCTTTTCCAGACTGATAGATCTCAATTACTTTTTTTTTGCTTTTTTTTTTTTTTTATACTTAGTTTCTGAATTTCTTTGGATCTTGGCATGATGTCTAGCTTTTGAGGATCTTTTGGTCTACTTCACTTTGTCAGGCAGGTCCTATTTAAGTGAGTTCTTGATTGCGAGCAGGTGTGGCAGTAATCAGACCTGGGTGTGGCTAGAGAAATTGAACTCAGGTGTGATAAACCACAGTTATGTTTTAACAGGGGGGCAAACACTTTTTCACACAGGGCCATGTAGTTTTGGATTTTGTTTTCCCTTAATAATAAAAAACTTCATTGAAAAACTGCATGATGTGTTTACTTGTGTTATCTTTGACTAATATTTAAATGTGTTTGATTATCTGAAACATTAAAGTGTGACAAACATGCAAAAAAATAAGAAATCAGGAAGGGGGCCAACACTTTTTCACACCACTGTATGTACATATACATACAAATATCCAGCTTTAGCTGGCAGAAACAGCTAACTACAAGTCTTTAAGCTAATGAGAATGTGGACGCTTTTTAAAATGTAACACTAAATAAAAAGTGAATAATATGCTGGCTAAACATTATTTCCCACAAATATGTAATACTTTGGCATTGTGCCCAGGTACACTGATGAATGCTAAATAAAAAACACATTTTCTTCTTACTACATTCTTACTACAGAGAGTAGGAGAAAACAAGGATAGAATGTATGCACCTTTCCTATTAATGCTTTCATGTTATTACCCTATTCGTCTTTTTGCGTCTTTATAGAGTAACTATAAAGAAGTCAGCAAACTCTACTGCATAAGCATTTTGAGCTCATCCAAAGTCATGGTACAATGCGTCAGAGATCTTAATACTCTTGATACCTAATTTCCATGCAATGTTTTATTTACATCAAACATAGCCATGACTAACCATCAGCAACAGTGTGAACAGTATGCAGGAGCACAGTAATGTTGCTTACAACACAGACACGTGTTTCCTTGGCTAGTTCAAACTTCTTGAGCATATTATGTGTCCTAATCAACTGCTAACAATAAACCGATTTAACATAATTACACAATGTGTTATAAAGCTTCAGAATGCGACTGGTCACCAACTCCTCATTATTAAAAATAAAAAATAAAAATATGACTGAAACATAAGCAAAACATAAGCAGTTGCTCTTGATTGATTTTTTTACTCTTCCATGAAAGACTTGATTTCATGTACATTTAGTAAAGCTGAAACCCATCAAAAAAAACCTTAAGTGAATAGAATGATTTTAAAACAAAAGTAGAAACAATGCTAAATGTTTTTATAAGTGGTGTTGCCAGTTACAGAAATGTGACAGAGACTGAGACCGAAAGTTCTTACCACATTATTTACACAGCAGCCAAATGCAGGTTTAAATTAGGCTTAGACTTTCTAATATTTGGAATATACATTATATATATATATATATATATATATATATATATATATATATATATATATATATATATATATATATATATATATATATAAAAAAAGAAAGACATATATAAACTTCTGGTGTTTGCCGAATACACAGTGGTCTGGTTTTGGTAAGTCTGTACCCACTGTAGCCGCAGATTCCTGTTCTTGGCTGGCAGGAGTGGAACCTGATGCGCTTTCTGCAGCTGTAGCTCACCCACAGAAAGGTACACCATGTGCGCTCTGAGATACTTTTCTGCTCACCACAGTTTACCAAGTGGTTACTAAAGCCTTCCCATCAGCACAAACCAGTCTGACCATTCTCTTTAGACCACTCATTGCCAAGGCATTTCTGCCCGCAGAACTGCGGCTCATTGAATGTTTTTGTTTTTCACACCATTCTGTGTAAACTCTAGAGACTGTTGTGCATGAAAATCCCAGGAGATCAGCAGTTTCTGAAATACTCAAACCAGCCCATCTGGCACCGACAAACACGCCTTTTTTTCACTGAAAAAAAGTATTTTTCTCCAATTCTGATGTAAACGTTAGGAGAAGCTTTTGACCTGTATATGCTTTATGCATTGCACTGCTGCCACATGCTTGGCTGATAGGATTTTTTGCATGATGTATATTTAGGTTTAGATTTAGGTTTCTTTCTAACCCAACAAACTTTGCAGGCACACAGCCAAGGCAGGGTTTAAAAAGCGCCCTAAATGAAAACATTTTAATGTTGTTTCTGGTGAAAATATATTTATGTATGCCAAAGCTTTTTGTTTTTTTTAATATATCTTTATAAGCTTATATAAGCGCTGTGCCCTTTATTAAACACAAGCTTTCTGCTGACTATTCCACAGCAAATGCCAGTTGCTTCTACATATGTTAGCTCTACTTTCATGTCAGATATTATGTGGATGCAGTTGGATTTTGTTTGATAGTTTGCAGGTGGATTGACCCTGAAGATGTGAAGCCTTTGTGCTTTAGAGCTGATGTCATTATTGTGGATAGCAAGTTAGAAAAATAAATAGCTGATATTCTCTAGATATTTATTATTGTACTGTTTGATTATATTGAAACAGATTAACAGTAATATGTCACCATCCTTGCTCCCATTTATAGATGGAAGCCCATCTATTCTTAATATATAGTTTATATATTTATATATAAACTGTACTGTCTCTCTTCCTATTTTCACTCCTGGCAGCCTGGCGGCGGTTCCCATAGAGACAGGCTTACAGCTAGCCGTGGCAGATGGAGGGCGAGTTGGAGCTCTAAATTTGTCTCCCAGCATCCTCTCTGAGTACAGCAACATGCTGGCAGCAGGAAGTGGGCAATCAGACTGACCTCGGCACGTGAGTGGCACTGTCTCACGACCCCACCTACCCCTTGCCGGGTGTTCAACATGTTCATTCAAAATAAACCGGCAGCACTGGCCGACCCTTTTAAATGCCACACTACAGGAGTCAAAGGCACAGCTCACCACCTGCCCAAACTGGCAGGGACATCAGTGCCATCATGGAGCAAAAAAACATCACCACCCTGAAGGACTATACTGAAAATGGTTAGTATCCTCAACAAGGACCATGGCTTCATTTTTCAGCCAGACTTACAACACATGAACATATTTACACTAAAGCAAACAGCTTGAAAACTGGAAATTGATTTACATTGAGGTAAAGAGACTCAGTATCACAATCTACCCTGGTGTTTTAATGTAACAGGTATTAAACTGCAGGAAGTAAAAACAGACTTATGACTCACAAAAGAAGGACCTCAGACACAATCTTTGCATCTTGCATTGTGTTGCTTCTTTAAAAGCATGCCAAATCTGATGGTTATCTCCAATTACAGTACAGACAAAATAAAACCTTTTTGCACAAGTGTAAAATAATAATACAATGCCAAAGTCAAGGTGGACATATTAAGGTTCAAGGGAGGAAAAAAAAGCCTTTTTGCAGTGCTATGAACCTGAGAGCTTAGACAGTTCCAGCAAAGCTGGAGATGCAAAGAGCTACTTTTGGGAACACATACTACTTTTGGCCGAGCTGCGAATGTACAATAAGAAACGTGTGAACACGCATTCAGGAAGGAAGACAATTCTTTTAATTTATAAGCAGTGTCGGTTTCATTCATTTATTCTTTGGAACAACTGAAGCTTCTTTCACTGCCAAGTCGCCCACAGCAACTTTCGACACGGTCCCGTCAATCGCCTGCTCCCTGCCTTTTTGAGTGTGACGCCGAGAGAAAGAATCTACCCACATCAGGAAGTGAATGAAATGCAGCCGCTGCCAGTGAAAACGTGTATGAATCAGACACCCCACTGCACCCTAACGAACGCGCACAGCCGCCTCCTCAGCCGCCACAGAGCGCTTTGATAAGGTTAGTCATCCTTCAGCGGCGCTTCAAAACCTCTTTAGTTTCTACTTACGGTCACCTCTCCATGCTCCCCTCGCTTAACCTTCTAGAAACAAATCAGTGTTAATGAGTAAGTCTCCCTCTGCCTTACAGAAGTGCCCTTTAACAGCACTTCACAATCCTGTCCCTGATGGAGAGAGAGAGAGAGAGACACACAGACAGACAGACAGACAGATCAATGGACAGACAGACAGACACCCATTGTGGGAGCCACGGACATTAAGGACTGCAACGTGGTGACTGACAACAGTTTTTATAACTCAGAGAATGGATCATTACTCCAACAGGTACCGTGTTAATATAATTGTTATAAAATCTATTGCCTTTAAATATCGTAACAAAGGCTCTTATTTCAGATAAATATTTGTGTTAGAGCAAGTGTGTGGATTTTCCTGGGTTATGATAGTCTAGCACTAGGCCAGCTTCACTTTTTGGAATGCGGTTCAAGTAATAACAAATGCAATCCAAAGTATGTTGAGAATACTGCAGAAAAAAATGGCACTGCTGCATACTACACAAGTTTAAGTCAAAGGACAAATGATCACTAACCTAGTAACCAGTGACGCACCGATTTCATGTCAAGCAATAATGCCATGAGAGTTCACCCAAGTGATGCTGTGTCATGGACTACATTCTCTGTAACTCAACACCCATTTACAGTAGTAATTACATGTACACGCGATTACCCCATGTAGAAACCACCTCCGCTTCTCTTTATTTCAAATACATTAGAGTACTCACAGTAAAAACAGTCTTGTAATTCCGCTTTGTGTCAGCTGTTCAAACACAACAGTGTGTGGAAGAGGAGAGCCAGAAGGCAGTGCAATCCTCCACCCGAGTCCTCCTGCTCTTCACAGCTACAGCATGAATGAGAGCCACCAAGTGATACAGCGGATATGAATGTTTGCATTTGAGTGGGTGTATTTCTGTGAAATAAGTGAGGAGGAAAGGAGGGGGAGAGAGAAAGAGTAAGAGAGAGCGAGAGAGAGAGTGAGGAAAATAAGGTGTAAAACAAGGACACACACTGTCATTGATGCAAAGCACCACTCTTACATAGCACTGCGGTGCATTTTTGGCCTGTGCTGATCGCCACAGCTTAGCTAAAGTACACAGATCTCAGCTGAATATTAGGGGATCATAGTTCTGCATTAGCTCACTGAAGTCTGTCCTTAGTCAAATGCAGAAGCTGTTGCAATTACTACAGCAGTCTTGGCTGCTGTGGACGGTTCCACGTGGAAACACCCTAAGGATTCACACTTCCCAAAAACAGTTTATGATCAAGATCTTCGATTCATTGCATAAGTTCATGTGCATAATATAGATTTGTATATAACTGCTGCACTCCAGCAAAAATGCTCATAAAGAACATCCTTTCAGGACACTGTATGCATTTTACTTTTTCGTAATGATTTAGAATCCCACTCTCCGGTGTCACCCAGAGGAGGATGGATTCCCTTTTCAGTCTGGTTCCTCTCGAGGTTTCTTCCTCATGCTATCTCAGAGAGTTTTTCCTTGCCAATGTTGCCTCTAGCTTGCTCATTAGGGACCAGAATCTAAATTTACAGCCGGAGTTCTGTAAAGCTGCTTTGTGACAGGGTCTATTAATAAAAGTGCTATGCAGATCAAATTGAATTGCTACATCGTTCTGTTTATTGTGAACTGCCAGCTCTATAGATGAATTAAATATTTTATTTATATCATGTTGGCTATAGGAGACTTTAATGCAATTATTACATTCTTTATTCTCTGTCACCCAGATGACAAATATTTACATTATACTTACTAGGAAAAATGAGTTACACCCAACACTGTAGCTCAGTAAACATTAACACACTCTTAACATCCTACATCTGATGTTACTAATTAGTTATTGTATCAATAAATCAACTATACCCAGTTTTTACATAGGTATGTTCCAGGCCTTCTCTTTACTTGTCTAGGGTAGTACCACAAGATGTTTTCCAATGAACAAAAACTACACAAGAGGACAAAAACTCCAAACCAATCACTGTGCAAGATTGGTGTATGATGACCACAAATACAAGTGGATTAGTAACATCATGTTCATTAAGAACATTTTTCCAAAGTATGGCCTAGAATTTCCTACAACAATCTCTTCTACTCTTGTTTAGTTATTCGAGCCAACAACATTATGTGCAGAAGAGTTAGCTCTCAGTGCCTTTCCCAAGCCCGGATTAAATGGGAGGGTTGCGTCAGGAAGGGCAGCCGGCGTAAAACCTGTGCCAAATTGAAACATGCAGACTAAATGATCCGCTGTGGCGACCCCATACAGGGAGCAGCTGAAAGAACAACAACAAACAACTTTGGAAAACTGTGCTGGCTCTAAAAATATGCATCAAATGGGGATTTCCTACTCAACTGAAAAGAAGAGAAGACATTTCCTCACTGCTTACCAACAAGAAGAGCAGAGGAAACATGTCCAAACAGATTTCACAAGATCTAAAATGATGGGGAACTGTGGTTGACCTCTAATAACTGATTCTTAACACTGCCACTAAGTGATAAAGCTTAGACTAAGTCAGGGCCTATCCATTATCTCATGTATAGAGGTGAATAAAACAAAACAAAACAAAACAAAACAAAACAACACATTCATTTACCTTCAATATCTGCTTTATCTTGATCAGGGTTGCAGCAGATCCGGGGCCTAGCCTTCGAACGCAAGGAAAGAGGTGGGAACGCACTCAGGATGGGACACCAGTCCACCACATTCACACCTAGCATACATCTAGCATAGCCAATCCACCTACTGATATATGGGAAGGTGGGAGGAAACTGGAGAATCCAAAGGAAACCCACAGAAACAATAAGTGAAACGGTACATATAGAGTAAACCGAGGACCCAGGAGCTGTGGTGCTATCTGCCGCGCCACTGTGCCACCCTTCAGACACTCATTTCAAGTAAATTAATATCTTAGTTCCATTAACATTTATAAAGCAAGCAGAATGTTCAACAGTATTCATACTCCAAATTATCACTCAGGTCAAACTTTCTCACTTGTCATTTCTTGTTCATGTTAACCCTCCAACCCAAGCTTAATGCCAAGTGAAAATAAACAGTATTTTGGCATTTGTATATTATTGACATGCTTCTAGAGTTGAGTCATGTTACCCAAGTAGCTTGTAGCTCACAACTTGACCACTAGTTGACCTTACTCAACAAGTTTTGGTGCAAAATCACAGGCTGTGTATCCTCAATTGTGACTCTTGGCCCTCAGCATCACCAAATGTTTATATTCACAAGCTTTGTTCTCTGTGTGTGCACTGGTTCTCTCCTCTCCCTCTACTTCTCCATCTCTATCAATCATGCTCAAAGAGTGTGTTGTTGGTGATAATGGTCAGCTGTGTGCAGGACATTGTGCACCCCATTGTGCATGCCCTGTGGCAGTGACCGTATTGTGTGCGGCTGAATGCAATCTCTGTGGTCATCGGCATCACCCTGCCTGGACCACACACCACACATCGGCCATACTGTACTCCTCTGCGAGGGGAATTCGCACTTCCGTCACCTTTGTCTTCTGTTTTTCCAACAAGAGATGGGGTTGCTGAAAGACAACAGAGGCTGTGTTTGTGTGAGCAACAGGATGAAGCTGCTTGCATGCAGGCATGACAGACTGTAGCGTTAACTGGATCATCCCTCAGAAACGGCCTCTTCCTCACTATTAAAGGTCACGTGAGGCACTGTTGCCTACCTGTTGCCAGTATCTTACTGTTCCCCCATATTTTCCATAAGCTCTTGAATTGATCTCAGAAAGGCAGAGGCAAGAACGTGGCTAACAATAAAACACTTTCTGCTTCTGAGAGCATCAGTGCTGATGCATTCTGACTCCAGCCGTCTTCCAAGAAATGTACTTTGAAAACGCATCTGTGAAAAGTGAATCAGGTGACAGATAGCAATTGCAATAAATGCTGTAAAAAAATTGAATGGCAGCAGCCAAATGACACCTTGTTAATGTCCTGTGGTTATTTGATTCACATTTACTAGAAGTTGCTTTCGGCTGCTCCCTGTTCGGGGTCGCCAGAGCGGACCAACTGGTCCGCACAACAACTTGGCAAATGTTTTACGCCGGATGCCCTTCCTGACGCAACCCTCCCATTTTTCCGGGCTTGGGACTGGCACTGCATCCAGTGGCTGGGGTTGAGGCATTGGCTGGAATCGAACCCGGGCCTTCCGCATGATAGGCGAGTAACCTACCACTGAGCCACCAATGCCCCTTGATTCACATTTACTATTCGAGTCAAATTGTGCAAGACCGCCATGAAAACAATAAAATAAAAAAGACCAATTGTGGCTCTGTGCTCTTATTCAGACCTAAACCGACAGGAAGAACAGTTGGTATCATTGCTGGAAAACCCAGATGTTAGGGCATTATTCAAAGATGGTCAGATGGCTCCCCCCACCCCCAGATGTTGTAGCAGCTGAGTGCCGACTCACTACACTCAAGAAGATATGGTAACATTCTGCGATGTCTGTCTTCCCTCCTAATGACTTCTGTTCCTTAGGGATTCCCTGACCTGCTCTTATGCAACTGCTTATATAATCCTTTATTCAGAGTACGGATGCACCAATATTGTATTTACTGGCTCATACTCGTTAAAAAAAAAATGCTCTGATCCCAACATCTGATATCTTGACATATGTGACGTAAACCTACAATGCTGCGCTAATAAACAGACACAAAATTACATCAATCTGGACAAACAGTATGTCACTTTTGATCGTAATCAAAGCAGAACACAGTTCAAACTATGCTCTGTGGAAACATTAAGAGATGGAACTAGAGCATCTTTCTGCAGTATAGCTAACGTTAAAAAAACAGCTTAAACATGAAACTCAGCATGAGGATTTCACTAGCAAAGGCAGCCAACACAGCAAGGTGCGAAAAATGTCTAAACCTAGATGAGTAAAAATAACAGCTCTAACACAATATAATTCCTGATGATCATTTTCAGTCACTGACAATGAGAGATTCTGATCAGTGAAATGTACTTTACTTATACCTGTACAGAAGTGGAACACCATCTGATCTCTCTAGTGCAACCCTACTTGATCCAAGGTAACTAAAGTAGCTGACTGATTAATAATAGGTAACTCATTTCAGTATCAGCATCAGAATCAAGCAGTACCAAAAATACGCTTGATCCTGCTTTGAAGTCGTAACTGTAATCGTCATCAAGTCTATGGAGTCAAGTTCAGAGTCAACTGTATTAGGATATATTAGGAAACGCTTGCATAACAGCTAATGTATAATGCACCAAATCTCTCAGGAGTGTCAGAAAGTCACTAGCATCTCAGGCTGTTATGTTACATCCAAAGCCTGTCAAAATGGCTAATCCTCAAAGAAATGGAGTTGTGCATGTTGGGGTGTTTAATAATTGTACTAACTACAGAGGCAAGCAGGGTTGCACATTCTCCCAGCCTCCATACAATAGCCTAGTCTCTCCACTGTTTGTGTTCCCTGACAGAGGGTGTGTTGGGGGCTTGTTTTCAGAGCCCACAAGACACAGGAGTCCTTTGTCTCCACTCACGTCGCCACACAGTCTCACTCAAAGTGCGTGGCCTGAGGGTGGTGGTGTGGAAAGCAAAAATAGACCCCATCCTGAATGAATAAATATCAACACCTGAAGAGGTAGCAACCTCCACCACCTATTCACACTCCCTTTCATTGTGGGCGAGGGAATCGTAACTGACCCTCCACACTCGATCTACGGCATTCAAGCCAACAACAATTTTGCTTATGACCTCTTTTCTCCTCAACAACGGGACACTTTGCCATAATTACTCTTCATTGTGTGGCGACAGAATGATCCGTAACTTGTTATTAAATGTTTTGATAGCATTGTTGGGCATGTAACGTGGTTACGCATGCTCTGAAGGGGGGCGACAGGTTTGGCTTGCCAAATGTTCATATCAAATTTTATGAGGGACGTTTATGTTGTTTTGGCAGGATGCTGAACTGTAATTTAGACTAAATTATTGGTCTTGGACTCTGCAGACAGGCGCACAGATGGAATATATTTTTGTGCTGGTTTCCCAGAAAACCCTGGGATCTGTAAAAAGTGTTAAAGGTAAAAATGGAGCTTTCTTAGAAAAACATGTGTATGGGGATTTCATGTGTGTAAGCACAGACGAGCAAAGCGATATAGTCTAGAGTAGACTTGTAACAGATGTAGGCCTGGAAAAAAAAAAAAAATCCACGCTCTTCAATCAGCTCGAGTTAGCATTCAGGTCACGTTGTTTATCAGGTGTTACCGTACAGTTATTGACATGTCTGAGAAAGACTCGCCTCTGTTGCCTTACTCCAGTGCTGAGAATGCTTTTCATCATATACAACGAAGACCAGGAAGAACAGAACATTCACAACATGACTAGTAAATTGTCATGCACAGATACACCCACTCATACAGCAAGCTTCACTGAGCCACATCCTAATGGACTTCTCGATGCGAGTGCTTTGTTTTATTTTATAGGAGATCAATACATTTCTTCTTTGGACCCGACATCTGATCCCATAAAGCTCTGACAGACCTCCCCTCTGTAATCTCCGTGCATTGCATTAAATCAAAGTCTTATTCTCTTACACCCTCCAGGGTAGGGCAGGGCAGGGCAGAAGTATGCAGAAATAATAATAATAATAATAATAATAATAATAATAATAATAATAAAATTAATACAACCCAGATGTACAGTTTTAACATTAAATGAGTTCAGGACTGTTAAAGACTGTCACTGTCATTTATCTCAACTGCTTATACACTGGAGAACCTCAGATTATACCAAGTGTGAATTTGATTTATGATCATTAGTGGCACAGGCTAATATGACAGTAAAACATGTGTAGCCACAAGTCAAGCAAGAGGTAGTGCCAGTTCACATTTAGTTGAAAATGTTATTTTAAAAAACCTCTCTCCTCTGATGCCCTATTGATTATGAAGGCCAAGAAAAGCTCTGACTGCGAAAATAAATGAGGCTAACCTGAAGAGCCAGATGGAGGAATAATATGAGAGCAAAGTGGAGAGATCTCTGAAGAGGAGATGAGAGAAAAGAAACTGTGTTTAGTATGAAAAAAAATTCTACCAAAAGAAACTACCAACCGTCATGGCTGTCATTATAGGAATATGATCATATGTAGCAAAAGTCAAAGGCTTAGAATGAGTTTAAAAAAAAGGAGTGTGATGTGTCATATGCTAGAAGAAACAAGATATTTATAGAAAGAGGAAGTTCCACATTTAGAAACCACCAACGAATCTTTTACGCCTACTCATTTCGCCGTCACTGTGTGGCAGATGAAACTCAAAGGAAACCACAAAGCAACAATGCTACAACATTCCTTCAATCAACAAAGGCATGACCTACATGTCTAGGAAGTGGTCACAGAGGCAGGTAGTTGGTGTGACAAGAAAGTGCATGAAGCGAGGGGGCGCGACAGTGAGACTGGTTTCACACACTGTGGGTTGAATGTTCAAAAGAACTGCTGCTTGCTTTTTGAAAAAAAAAAAAAGCTTACTGAGTCAATCCAAGAATCTTTTCAAAGCCTATCTTCCATCTGAGAGGATATAAGAAATTGTGGGGCTGTAGCTAGCCATCATTTTACCAGACTTGCCGACTTTATTTTCGTGATGATTTGGTAAATGATGGGTAACTCTACGGTAGTTTGACACAATTTTAAGTGCCCAAAATTCCCCCAAACAAATAAAAGGCTTAGAATTAAACAAAAGTTAGATTATTGAACCTAATTCAAGCCCAATCCATAGAATGATGTGCACCTTTTAGAAAGACTGATTTAAAAATTGATCTCATTAAATCAATAAAAAAAAAAAAAACCCCACATAGTTTATTTGCTATATATCAAAAAGTGCAAAGTATACAAGGAGACTAATATTCAAATATTTGTAAATATGAAACAAATTCATTTCCGGTGAACAGCATATGAGCAAACATTAAGTTTGTAGTTTGTTAATCAATAGATTCTTCAATACTCTATGGTAGTTAGTAATCTCAAAAGGTTTTGATTTTAAACAATGCAAGCTCTTACAGTAGGCTAAAAAAAACTGAAATAGTGTAGTTGTAATATTGAAATGTTTTCAGTTATACTTTCAATTATCTAGCATGGATATTGAATTTTGTATCGTCTTTAAGCTAGAAACTATGAAAATATTTTGTTTAAATATTCGCTCTGCATTGTCAGTGTCTGCATAAAGCCCACTTTCATTTACATGACATGTTGAGCTGCAAGAGGAAATAAAGCCTAAATTTTAATAATATCTGATTATTATTCAAATAATTATACAATATTTATATTATACTGTGCAACTTATACTGTGTATACTGCACAATAATGTATTGTATGTCATCATGGTCATTACCATACTGCATATTTACTACTTATTCTACTGTGTATACTGTACAATAATGTATCATACGCATCATCATATGTGTCATTACCATACTGTTTATCCAAAGTACATATCTGGATTGCAATTTAAACTGTATAGGCTGATTACTGACTGTATATAGTAATATTTCAATTTGAACATTGCATATTCTGCTGAAATGTCTGGAGCTGCACTCATTTCTGGAATATCACTCACTTCCACACGTGTGTCCATGGTGTCGTGACAAAGTGATTTGATTTGACAAATAATTTATTACTTCTGATACCACATTAATTAGGCTTAAATATTCCATAAATCAAGACCTAAAACTACATTAGCATTACAACTAATGGTTTTAATAAATCTCCTGCAGCTCCATCTGGCGATCAGGGGACCCAACATGTGGTGATGATGCCAAGCTGGAAAACCTAAGCTGTAGCAGCACTGGCAGGTGAAGAGCAGGTCAGAAGACATTGTGGCTTTTCTAATGAAAGTGTTAATTCAATCTGTTCCATAGACAGGCCTTGACCCACACCTCTGCTCTGTACAAAACAAAAGGAGTGGCAGAAGGTGACCATGCAGCACTGCTCAGCCATATACAAAAAAACAAAAAACAAAAAATACAAGAACAGGCTGCAGGATGTGAGCCAGCTTCCAACCACAAACACCCCACCCTGCTGGGCACTCAGAGGCCCTGCTAAGTGGGAAGCATACTCACACCAAAGTCAATTTATCCACTCTGTCACCTCTGCCATGCCTATATGCACCTCCATTCATACACATACCGGAGAGCTTGCACTCAGGTCCCCGAGTGACATTTTGCAGCAGTGGCTAGCATGTAGCACTGAAGCAAGCTTTAAGTAGTGTTCATGTTGTAGCTGAAATGTGTTTCTATATGCCATCTGCCAGGACTTGCGTCAAGTAGGTACACAGGACATCACAGTCACAAGGTCCTTCTGTTTTCTAACAATGACCCATATTGTATAAAGCACATATGTTTTTAAGTCTATGTGTTGGTTATTAAATTATTATTATTATTATAATGATGCTGATGGAGATAATATTAAGTCAGTTGAGCAATTCATGCAGAAATTCTGATGAGTGATGAGTTACAAAGGGTAATAACTCACTGATTCATTCATCTTCACTAAGTGCTTTATCCCATTCCGTGAAGTACAGGAACATAGGGCATGAGGTGGGAGAATTCCCCTGGATGGGATGCCAGTCCATTGCAGGGCACCATGAGTGCACACACATACACACACAAACACACCTATGAGCCAATCAATATTCATGCATTTTTTTTGGGAGATGCAAGGAAAGCAGAGAACCCAGAGGAAACCCGTGCACGCATGGGGAGAACATGCAAATACTCCTCACAGACAGTAATTCGAGCTCAGGATCGAACCAGAGACCCTGGAGCTGTGAGATGCCAATGCTACCAATTGCACCACTGCACTGCCAAGATAAGATGCCAGAGGAAAATATTACAAAACAGCAATCTGCCTTCTTCAGAAATCTCATAGTCCCATAGTTCTCATTACATAAACTTCAGAAATTAGACTGAACGAGCCTTAACTCAATTCCACATTAAGACATAAGGCTGGCTCAGCTTTATGTTCACTCCTGCAAGTCGGCTCTGTTTTCGCAGCAAGGCCTCCTCTGACAGAAGAGGTTATTTCTGTTCTCCTGCAGGTCTCCTGGCTCACTATTACAGCATGCTGGTAAAGAGAGACGGCAAAGCACAGGGACTACACTATTCCTGTGCTCTGCTATGATACTCTGCGGGGAGCACAAAACACACACACACACACACACACACACACACACACACACACACACACACGAGTAAAATAAAATAAATATAATGTTACTGTTGCAGGACAGCAGGATTTTAGTAGTTTGACTTTATTAGATGGCAGCATTAAACTGCACCATCACAGTAGTTTATAGAAAAAACATCATAAGAGGCACATTGAAAATACATAAATACATCACTGAAACTTGCATAAATGTATAAAACCTAGAATGGTTAGTGACTGTAGTGTAAGAAGAGACAGACTTTGTTAACATACATTTCAACTTAATGAACACACAACATTTGCTCCATCTTGTGCAGTTCTAGCTGTGCTAAGAGTTTGTTTTGGCTTCACATTGTTCAACCAATTTCACACCAAGTCACATGAGGTCAGCTACAGGGAATACACTGCAATGCTGAAATAAACAGGACTTCACTGGGGATCTAGCCAGTGTCAACACCTATATACTGCTTGGCAACAAAGTGCTAAGTCCAGCAAACAAGTCACTTCTTTGGTTCATATCTCTCAATAAAGCAGGAAAAAAAAAAAAGAGTGATATACACTCTCACGGCAGAGGGGAGGTTTCGGCCATATCCAGAAGATATCTAGCTGGCTGTGACACATAATATGTCAGAAATAATGTACTGGGGATGTGCTAAGGGACTGCGGGGGGCTCTCGGTTACAAATGCAACTGGCCCACTTTCCTCCGTCACATGGAAAGAAGTGTGTCAGAGGAGCAGGCACTAACTTGCCACTGATCTGAAATCAGGTCAGAATGGACACTAGGGATCCAGACACCCACAAATACAGGCCCCCCCTCCCCCCTCTGGTATACTCTGAAAACACATAAACTGGAGGTCATGCCATTAACATGCACACCTTATGCATGCTGACAGTGAATATCTGCACATCATGCCACACGCGTCAATGCGGAATTACAACGGTTGGAAATAAGTGAATCTGAGGTCACATGACCCTTGTCAGGGGGATTGGTACCTTGGTCTGGCAGCTGTCATCAGCTCATAAAAATCTGTTGAAGGGAAATCTGACCCTGCATCCAGCGTCCATGCCCCCTCCCTGCAGTTCTCTTACAAACCTTCTAACTCTCCAATCCTTCTGCCCGAGTCCAAGTCTTTCCAAGAGCTCAGTGAAGAAGTCCCTCGAGGGCTTTTCTCTAATGAAAAATGCTGGAGAACACATTTCCCCTGTCTGGACTCTCTAACTGATCGCTTACTCAGAACCTGCACAAATGGGACAGGAGACTCTTTTGTAAACAAAACATGAACTTTTAGACATAAGACACCTCACAGTGTGGGGAATCCAAAAAAAGCAATAAAAATTACATCTGATCTTCAAAGCTCAAAAACAATGGAACAAAATAAGCACTTCATGTTGAAAATCATGTGCAGAATAGATGATAGTCAGTATGACCGGGTAAACTGAAAAGGATTTTTTTCCTGTTCAAATAAATGAATGAAATATAAATAAATCTAGGAATTGATTAATACCAGTTGGTATTGGGAGTGACTCTAGAGACATGGAAAGTGGGCTCAGAGGCTCCATGAAGCATAGTCAGGGGTCTGCGATTTTATTATTTTGTTACAGCAGTAGAAATCACAACCTACCATTATCAGAGTTATTATATAGTTCTTATAGTCATGAGGCGATTTGACTGTCACTTGGATTGAACGGATTTAATCCAAACCTTAAAAACTCTAAAAATAAAATAAACTTGGACCTAATACATCCGGTCACTGGAAACACCAAGAATAACAAGCTCTATTATTATTACACACATTACATAATGAGTTTATTTGAATAGTTGGAATATGTTCATTAATAAATCTGTAATTAATTAATAAATATGTTTCATATTTGAATAGTTGGAATGTGTTCATTAATAAATACACTCTGCATAAATGTGTAGTTTAGAATACTCCACAGTTGGCAATAGGTATAAGTGAGCTGAAAAATGTTTAGACTGGAAGAGACCTGGAGCTGTACAAGTGTATGTGTTTTTCTACTGAATTTTTAAAAAACAAGAACTGGTCCAAACAGGAACCAGTGAAACTTATTTATTTTTATTTTTTTTAAAGAGATGACTGGAACATTTACAGTGCTAACAAAAAAAAAATCAAGCAAACAAAAAAAACTGCTATGTCATCATTATGATACACAGTAGCGGGACTGTTAAGTTCTTGAATTAGCTTTGCCTGATCAACTACTTTTGAGGAGTTGATTGAGGTTTATTACTAATATTTACTTATTTTTATTATTATTTGTTTTCTTTTCAAGTAATTTACCCTTCAGGTGAACATGCATTTAATAATCAACCAATTTTTTTTTATTATTTTAATATTCTTCCTTATTTCACTGCTATTATGAAGCATCTGTTTCTAGTTGTACTTTTGCTTTGTTTTTGATTTACTTAGATCTTAAAAGCTCAAGTGTCCGGGGTTTAGTCTTGAGCTTCGCTGACTGTGTTTGGAATTTCCCATGTTCTCCCCTTGTCTGTCATATCATGGCTTCCTCTGGATTCTCTGGTTTTCTTCCTTCTTCCACCACTCAAAAACTGTAGGTGGACTGAATAAATTGCCTGAAAGGGGCGAAAAGGTGTGTGTGTGTGTGTGTGTGTGCGTGTAGGGATGATGTCCTGCAACATACTGGCGCTCCTTCCACAATGTATTCCTGTCTCATGCTCTGTGTTTCCATGATAGGCTCCAAGGCAACCCTGATCAAGACAAAGCAGTTACTGAAAGTGAATGAGAAATGAAATGAATGAAGATCACAAAAATGTGGCAATTGGATATATTGCATTTGGTAAGAATAACTGAATTAAAAAAAAACACCTGTGGAAATTATTCTTAATAGCAACAGCAGGTTCGGACATCAGCAAAACTCCCAGCAGAGAGAAAGTAATCTCAAAATGCTGAGTAAAGTTGGTTAGTCATGTCCAAAAACTGTTAATAGTATGATATGAAACAAACATCAAAGTGCAGACATGAGTGTAGACATGAGTATAGATTCTGTTAATGATGGCTCAGTTTAAATGCTGTGTGCCTCAGAAATGAACATGTAGTGGAATATTGAATTTAAAACCAGCTTTACCATGGCAAACATTATTTTTACTAATTATTTTACTTCTCGTTTTAAGACTGTGATTGCACTAAAAAGCAACCTACGAACTGAGATATATCCAGCTGTGAGTGAGGGGTCTATACTCTGAGCCAATACACCCACCTGTGTGTCTAAATCACCTAGTTCACCATGATGCTGTGGAGATTTAGCAGATTTTTGAAAGATGTACAAAAGCAGCACCTTTCTCACCTTACATCGCTCACCTTTTTTAAAAAAAAAAAAAAAAAACTGGAGAAGAGATCTAAAGCTGACAGCAACATAATATGTGTGTGTGTGTGAGAGAGGGGGAGAGAGAGAGAGAGAGAGAGAGAGAGAGAGAGAGAGAGAGAGAGAGAGATTGGGTGAGTGGGTGCGAGTGTGCAAGTGTGTGAGTGAGTGTACGAGTGAGTGTACAAGTGAGTAAGTGTGAGTAAGTGTGCGAGTGTGAGTAAGTGTACGAGTGTGAGACCGAGTGTGTGGCCTCATATAAAAGACTGACAAAGTTCATAGTAACACAGCTGTGCCATTCAGCCTTGGGCATCGTGTGTAATGCGGCATCAGATTGTCTGTTTTAGAGGAAGTTCTGATTAAAACCAGTGACCAGCCAGTGAACATGCTGCACTCCCAGATTATACACATTGACACAGCAGCACGGCTAGGACTCTGAGCACTTTGTTTTAAAGGTGTCATAATGTTTTAATTACCGCACATAATTGAGAAGAACAAGGCATAAATACATTGTAGGATGTAAAAACATCTTCAAGTTAAATTATATACTTTTAAAGATTTTGCATTTCAGAGACAATGGACAAACTACTAACCTGGGACAACAGAATTTGGGAAAACAAAAAATCAATACACTTTACTGACTTTTCGCATGCACAGATGACGGATGACAATCTTTTCAGGAACATGAAGGAAAACACAGAAATCTTGATTAAACAAAGAAAATAAAATCTAATCCAATGCTAACTGTCTCAAAAAAACCTTTGAGTCCAGAATCAGTAGAGTTTTAAAAAAAAAGACCTCAGGGTTAGATACAGTATAGAGTAAGAATATAGAGTACAGCAAGACTCAAATGATTTCTTTCACTTGCATTGAGAGAAGAGAAACACACATCCCAAAGCCTAAACAGTGACCAACAACTTGCCTTCAACCTTTTGATGAAGGTGAAAACACAATGTGCATCATTAGAAACTGTTAGGATAATGGGGTTTGCTTCAAGAGCTGGACAATATAACAAATTATTTGGTTTTGAGATATAGTGGGTATCAGTATTTTCATCATATTGCCCACCATGTCAGTTTCCCTTCTGTATCAATGGATTTAACTATGGAACTTGCTCAAAATATATAATTAAAAATTAATTTCAAGTAATGGGAACATATAAAAATATGTATTTAAATTAATGTAATGGGTTTTTTTTTCAACCAAGCCTTTAAAGTGTGTTTAAAAAGCTAAACATATTTAGAAAGAGATTCAATTGCATAAGAATAAAACGTTCAAATAATGACCGATTAGCAATAGACTAAAAAGTTTAAAATCCAAAAAGCATATAAAGAGAAAACAAGCATAAGGATGAGAATGAGGATGAATTTGGGTTATACCAGACCACAATATTTGATATCCTAGGGCCTCCAGCTCTGACTCATATCCAATAATCTCAGAGGCTCAGTGCAGTAAATCTAAATGAGAAGCTATTGGCTTTCTTTCTCTCTGCTATAGTTTCATAAACTCTTCCTTCAGTGTGGGGCTGAAATGCTGGTGGGGGTCCAGGGCCTTTCCCTTCCCTCCTCTCTGCTCATTTCCTTTCCTCCTTCACTCCACTCGGAAATCAATATGTAGAACAATGTGCTAAAAAATCTGCTCAGTCTTCTGAAATGCCTCGTGTTGACTGATTAGATTTCGAGGCTGAAGTCACTTCATCAAGGAATCGGATTAAAAATAAAAATTACACTTAGCTTGTGTATATAGTAAGGGCAGTGGGATGAAATTTGAGAGTCAGCATTTGATAAAACACATCTGCTTCTTTTCACATGCGCACTGTAAAGCCAAATTAACCTCCAGTATGTAATGGAAAGAAGATTACAACAGTGCAATTAATCATCTCAATATTAGTCAGTCAAAGGGTTCTCGTCACCAAAACACACACTCTCTCTCTCTCTCTCTCTCTCTCTCTCGCTCGCTCTCTCTCTGAGATGTGTGAATTACGGGCCAGCTTGTTTACACCAACTATGACAAAACCCTACGTTCACGCTAGCAAGTGACACAGTAACGATCACACTATAATGTACTTGTGAGACACAGAGCCATAATATCAACCAAGCAACAAAGTGACAGTGTAACACATGAATGTGGATTTTCTCAATAAGGTATGACAGGGTAAAGTAACAAATCTAAATGTCTAAACAATCTTATGGTGTATGTAGTCCTCAGTTCCTTCGCGAATTTACATACAATTAGATTTTACTGTTTCATGTATAAAAATGTAAGAAAAAAATCATTGCTTCAGCTTTTGCGGTTTTAAATAATACCTTACTAACTGAGTATAGAAACATATAAACAATTACATCTTGCAAGGAAGCATCAGAGATGATTGGTGTCTCTGGTGAGTGTACAATACAGGTGCATCTCAATAAATTAGAATGTCGTGGAAAAGTTCATTTATTTCAGTAATTCAACTCAAATTGTGAAACTCGTGTATTAAATAAATTCAATGCACACAGACTGAAGTAGTTTAAGTCTTTGGTTCTTTTAATTGTCATGATTTTGGATCACATTTAACAAAAACCCACCAATTCACTATCTCTTTAAAAAAAAAAAAAAAAAAAAAAAACATTTTTAGTGAATTGTTGGCCTTCTGGAAAGTATGCTCATTTACTGTACATGTACTCAATACTTGGTAGGGGCTCCTTTTGCTTTAATTACTGCCTCAATTCGGCGTGGCATGGAGGTGATCAGTTTGTGGCACTGCTGAGGTGGTATGGAAGCCCAGGTTTCTTTGACAGTGGCCTTCAGCTCATCTGCATTTTTTGGTCTCTTGTTTCTCATTTTCCTCTTGACAATACCCCATAGATTCTCTATGGGGTTCAGGTCTGGTGAGTTTGCTGGCCAGTCCAGCACACCAACACCATGGTCATTTAACCAACTTTTGGTGCTTTTTGGCAGTGTGGGCAGTGCCAAATCCTGCTGGAAAATGAAATCAGCATCTTCAAAAAGCTGGTCAAGCAGAAGGAGGCATGAAGTGCTCCAAAATTTCTTGGTAAACGGGTGTAGTGACTTTGGTTTTCAAAAAACACAATGGACCAACACCAGCAGATGACATTGCAGCCCAAGTCATCACAGACTGTGGAAACTTAACACTGGACTTCAAGCAACTTGGGCTATGAGCTTCTCCACCCTTCCTCCAGACTCTAGGACCTTGGTTTCCAAATGAAATACAAAACTCATCTGAAAAGAGGACTTTGGACCACTGGGCAACAGTCCAGTTCTGCTTCTCCTTAGCCCAGGTAAGATGCCTCTGACGTTGTCTGTGGTTCAGGAGTGGCTTAACAAGAGGAATACGACATCTGTAGCCAAATTTCTTGACACGTCTGTGTGTGGTGGCTCTTGATGCCTTGACCCCAGCCTCAGTCCATTCCTTGTGAAGTTCACTCAAATTCTTGAATCGAATTTTGCTTGACAATCCTCATAAGGTCTGTGTGCACTGAATTCATTTAATACAGGAGTTTCACAATTTGAGTTGAATTACTGAAATAAATGAACTTTTCCACGACATTCTAATTTATTGAGATGCACCTGTACACATTATTGCCAGTAGTTTTGGGATGTCTGCCTTTACATGCACATGAATGTAATAGGGAGTTGCCCTGCCCTTTGCAGCTACAACAGCTTGAACTCTTCTTGTAAGGCCTTCCACAAGGTTTAGGAGTGCGTTTATGGGAATTTTTGACCATTCCTCTAGAAGCACATTTGTGAGGTCAGGCACTGATGTTGGATGAGAAGGCCTGGCTCGCAGTCTCCGATCTAATTCATCCAAAAGGTGTTCTATCGGGTTGAGGTCAGGACTCTGTTCAGGTCAGTCAAGTTCCTCCACACCAAGCTCACTCATCCATGTCTTTAGGAACCTTGCTTTGTGTACTGGTGTGCAGTCATGTTGGAATAGGAAGGGATCATCCCCAAACTGTTCCCACAAAGTTGGGAGCATGAAACTGTCCAAAATGTCTTGGTATGCTGAAGCAATAAGAGTTCCTTTCACTGGAACTAAGGGGCCAAGCCCAACCCCTGAATTCAATGATTTGGAGGGGTGTCCCAAAACTTTTGGCAATATAGTGTAGGTCACCTTTCTTTGCTAATCTGCCAACAAACTAGCATGAATCCGAGCACATATAAAATAAATCTGGACATGCAATGGACAACACATGCAGTGCATTAAGTAGCAACAGTAGCATTCACTGTACATCAACAAACTACATGAACGTGCGGTTACACATAACCTCATGTCATATATAGAAAGTACAGTGTGCGTCAAAGAATAATAATAAGCTGAATGACTGACGTTCGCCTTGATCTGACAAAAGTGTTCTCTGTAATGTCCCTATGGGTGTCCTACCACAGAACTACATTCTGACGCATGAACTCTCGCCGTCTCTCTCTCGCCGTCTCTCTCTCGCCGTCTCTCTCTCGCCGTCTCTCTCTCGCCGTCTCTCTCTCGCCGTCTCTCTCTCGCCGTCTCTCTCTCTCTCTCCCCTTCAGTGTTCCTGAATTCAGTTCTAGTTTGTGGTTCACCACTCATGCACATACTCTAGAGTTTGTTCAAGCACTACAAAATCTATCCACTCTGTGAGGCCCTATGGACCTTCACATATTTACTCTCTGTTTCCATTAAATGGTGCTATTATACGTAAAATATACCCATTATGAAGACAGCATCAATGCAATCAAGGTTTCTTCAGGGAGCCATTTGAGACAATGTCAGATTAACATCACGATCACTAGAAACTTGTTTTAGATTAGTGTAAAAAAAATTTTGTGAAGAAATGTTGCTTCGGCACATAAGCTCATTTCTAGTAAGAAATATGTGCAACTACGATAGATAGGTATGGAACAACAGACAGTCACATGGAAAAAAAAAGTTAAAGAGAGAGAGAGAGAGAGAGAGAGAGAGAGAGAGAGAGAGAGAGAGAGAGAGAGAGAGAGAGAGAGAGAGAGAATCCCAGACCCACCAGCATACTTCAAATGTCTGCCATTTTCCTCTACCACTTATCAATCAGGAATGTTTGATGATGATAATGCTCTTAGATATGTTTAACTGTCCTGCACAAGATCGGAATATACTAGAATGTGGAGTGGTGACAGTGAAAAAGCTCCACCTTTGTGAGTATAGTTTAAATACTGCATCTTTCCCCAACACTGTACCTTCTTCTACACGGGTCTGTCTGGAGGCATCAGCCACAGCCTGGGCGAAGTATTTTTAGAGAAAGTGAAATGTGTTTGTTCAAGTACGTCTCCACATCCTACAGCAAGAGCACAATGAAAGCCATCATCAGGCGCAGAGCAAAGTATAGTGCATAAGCAGAACAGATTACACACCGATTTTGTTAGATGATCATTACAGTGAATTCCGTGCTTGTTTTGCTGCATACAGCACCCAAATTCAGAAATAATCACCTGAAACATGAGACTAAAAGTGAAACTGATGAGCTTCTGTCTGTTTGCAAAACACTACAGAATGTAAATTGCAGTTCTACATTCTGGAAATCATGCAGGAGAAACAAAATAGAGCAAAGATCCTCAGAATGCTCGCCAACCACCGAGCGGACGACCACAACCAGAGTGCAGGAGTGCATTTTTCACAGTAGTAGCTGATGCCAAAGCCCAGATGCTCTTGTGATTGTCCTCTGACCAGCATCAGGGTTTTCCCTGACATAAATTTAAGGTGGCGGCACAAGTGGGGTTTTTGTCCATCTAAAAGGAACGTGAGGATTTTTCCCCCTTAAAATACCTTAAAAAAACCCTTTGTATCTTTATTGGCTTTATTCACTGCGGTGTTGGTTAGAGGATAGAAAACACACAGAGCAATATTTTGTGCTCACTTGCCATATCTACACTGAGCTGTCTGCAGATATGACCTTTCAACTTTTTCTTTCATTCATTCCATTCATTAACGCATCAGTAACCACTTTATCCTCGTCAGTGTCATGAAGAATCCAAGAGCCCCTAGGCTCATGACGGGAAAATACTCTCAAGTATGTGGTTTATCACAAGACAACACACACACACACACACACACACACACACACACACCTAGAGGACAATTCAGAAATTCAGCTAATCTATTCACCAGTATTTCTGTGGAACATGAGAAGCTACAATTTTCCATTTTAATAGCTAGCAGAAGACATGAGGTAAGCTGAGGTCTTCATGTTCGTCATGGTTCTAACCTCATCTTTGCTGGATGGTATTATAAACTAGCAAAACTTACTTCAAGTTTAACGCCTGCATTACTACAGAACAGCAAAGGACCTTGATGCTGTTATATTTCTGGTAATATCAAGTATTTTTGATATATTATAACAGCACAGTACCGGTGACTGTCTCATGTAGGAACAAATCTGTAGACCAATAAAACATAAAACCCCAGGTAATAATGTTCCATAGTCAGAAAATGGGTCATACCACAATCCCTCACTCCCGTTTGTGGACACCATATTGCTTCTCTTGTCTACCACTTCCCTCAGCGTCAGTAGCCCTACCCACTACAGGTTGCTAACAATCGATTTTTGCCTGATGTCACCAAAAATTGCCAGCTCTTGGAGAAAATGAATCTCTAGCCTCTTTGTCACTTCGGGCCGCAGCCGGTGTGAACGCAGAGTTAGCATTATACACAAAAATAGGGTCTTGAAAGATTTGTGAGAAAAAGAGTTTCAGCAGAAACACCACACCAATATAACCGATATATCATTGTTATTTTTAGCATGCAAGACTTAGCTTATTGTGGCCACTTGTCAAAGCAGCAAGAAGCTAGCTACAGCGCTGCTGTTCAGAGTCCATTTTAGTTCATTTTAATGAGAAGGGAAAAGTTGGGTCTTGCACATCTACTCTTTTCTTATGAGCCACTGCAGACATTTATAGTGTGTTTCCATGGTTACTGGATAGTCTGTCAGGCTGTATTTCTAGCAGTATGCTTCATTTTTTTGCGAATGCTTACTTTTAATCTTTCACAAAGAGATAAAGATAGAGAGAAGCTAAAGCAAGCCTGTGAACCTGGCATGACATTTTCTTCCCTGAGACTTCATTAACATAGTAACTCAGACACATTACCATGTGGCTCTCAATAGAAGCGGTCCGTTTTATTCTGTTCGAGGACCATCTACCTTCTCCTAATTTAGATAACTCCCAATGTCCTTTACATCTCATTTACAGTTTTATGGGTTCGGTCCAGGAGAACAAACCCATGCAGACTTTGATATGAATTACCCTACACCCGTCACCAGCACAGGCTCAGGTGGGATGTTGCTGTATACGTATATGTAACCTGCCTACCTGGTACCTGAGGGCTTTCAGTTTTTTTCTCAAAGATAATTGTAAAATCAGAAGAAATTGGTCTCAGATCATTGCAATTATTTGAAATGTACAAAATTTCTCTCTCTTCATTCCTTGTATGTGAAGCAAAATATAACATATGTGGGGGCCTCATCTGGCATCTGAGCAGTCAGTGGGCACTATAAGAGACCTGAATCATAAATCTGCATTTTGTTTTGGTCAAAACACCAGCAGCATGCAGGTTCCAACTACTCTATGTGGTTAACAGCAGTTCCACAGGATGAGCTCATATGATGTGTTAACAATGCAGATCCAACTATAGCTAAGGCTGCTACGGTGTGCGTAGGTGTTTGTTTGTCAGATTGTTTCCCTCCACAAAATCTTCCACTCAGGCATGGTGTAATGCAATGTTATTGGATCCTGGTCTTAATTAAATTAAATCTAGTGTTTAAAATGGGGATTTGTAAAATGAGCTCACTGTGAAAGAAAGGATGTAGTAGTAGTTCCTCCTCGAGTCTTAAAGTGATAGCAAGCTGAAAGAAAACAAAAACGTTAATTTTTTTAAGCCTTACACAATTGTGAGCATAGACATGCAACAATACAGCGCTGAGAAGTAAACCAGTATTTTACACACTGATCTCCAAAAAGCCAACTATTTATAATTAAACATAGTGAATTCTAGGAATAGCTGCTAACAGTTCAGCTCTAAATAATTACAAGTAGCTAATGTTAGACAACAGGGAGAGACAGACCCCCTAGTTCATTTACTTCTTACAATACGCATCATTAGCCAAAGTACTTATTAGGACCGCAACAGCTACTCGACAGATTAAATACATAAAAATTATTGGCAACAAATTTACTTATTGATTAGTTAATTTGTTATGAAGCCTGCTATGGCAAGCACTAAGTCACTTCAAGCCACACCACAAGCAGCAAAACTTTCTCAATCAATTAAACCCAGTAGCATTTATATTTATGTCATTTGGCAGATGTCCTTATCCAACGCAACTTACATTTATCGCATTTTATACATCTGAGCAGTTGAGGGTTAAGGGCCTTTGCCAAGGGCCCAGTAGTGGCAGCTTGATGGTCCTAGGATTTGATATACAAATATATATTTTCAATATACATCAAGTCATCAGGTTGGTTCTAATTGATCCTGGGAGTCAATTCCTTGATTCCAGCACTGCGAGTCAAGTCGACTGGTTTGGACTGGTTTGAATAAATTAGAGATGAATACAGGCAAGACCCTCATCTGTGAAAGCAGTACAAATGTATGTAACATCACCAAATGTTAGTTAGGATGTCCCGTTTAAAAAATAATAGCTCAAGATGCGCTTGATAATTGTTATTATGGATACAACATTGTATTGTAGTGTAGTAACCATTTAGAATGCAGTAGTATTCGTTGATTTTATCAAATCCCACACAAATTAGTAGCTTAATCAAACCATCCATTAATATTCTGAATCGCTGACCCTCGTATCCCAGAGGACTCAGGACACAAGGCAGGGGACATCTTAGACGGGGTGCCGAGCTATCACAGGGCACAAACACTCACTCACACACATTTCAGGGAATTTAGTGATGCCAAACAGCCTACCATACATGTCTTTAGATTTGGGGAGGAAACCAGAGACCCAAAAGAAACCCGTAATGCATGTGGAGAACATGCAAACTCTGCACATGCAGAATTAAAACCCTGACCCCAGAAGTGCCACCATGCCACTAAGCCACCGTGCCCATCCAAGAGATTAATTAATTATTAAAATAATTTTTACATCCTAACTGCAAACAACCATAGAGAGAGCTTTATAAGATCTCATCCAAACCAATGCCAGCTAGCTATTGTATTAGCTTAAAAAATATAAAAGGCAATATTTTCTGTCTTTTGCTCTTGTCTGAAGGCTTTTGTTGTACAGTTGCCACATCAAGCAATTAATTATTGAAGGTAGAATATTTTAAACATGTTCTGCTGGTTTTAAAGCAGTCTGAAAGAAATGCTTTCAGTTTATCTGTGGATTTTCCATGACCATCATACTCAGACATGTAGAGCATGATACTCCTCATACCTCAATGCTGCTTTAGGCTAAAGCGTAAATATTGAGAAAACTGTGGACTGCTTGGTTAGGAAACACTGCATACCTGGCCACTCGCCCAACCTTATTTGGAAGGACCATACACTCTAAACAAGGGCCAGGCTGTTTGCAAAGTCTACCGCTGTGTGTATGTGTGTGGAGGATACACGACTACATCTCCCACACAGGCAGACAGGCACACACACACAAACTTTTACTGTGTGTGAAACCCAGCTGAGACTCTCTTTCAAGGACATTCATAAAAACATAGGGCTTCCTGCAGTATAAGTGAACACATAGCATGTCTGTGTTTACAAGAGGGAGACCCACACGAGCACAGAAGACATAACACAGTCATTCAGAATGCTCATTAAATAGTGTTTGTTACAATAGCTTTGACATCGGTACAGGATTATCACTTAAAAACAACAACAGTGTGTGTGTGTGTGTGTGTGTGGGGGGGGGGTCATGGTTAATAAATAAATAAATTAATTAATTAATAATTAATTTTAAAAATCACGATTTTTTTAAATGAATAGTGACAGGAAACAGATCTACGTAATGAGTACAAAAATGCTCAGGAATTTTGATGGTGTACCTTAAACCACTAAACACAACTTGCAAGGAAATTAGGATCAGGGTCTGATTTTAAGTTCTTACCCGGTATATAGGAATGTGGGATGACTTCATTACCTTTTTTTCCATTAACCGCATAGTAATCTCGGTTTTTAAGTTTTGCATCCTTGAAGTAGATAAATCCCTCCTCCTTCAATACAACAGGCTAAGACTTTAGGGCCAACTTATAATCAGTCCTTTAAGTAGGCATTTAAAAAAAACAGAAAAAAACCCCACAGCAACCCACATATTTTCTGACAAATACTCTTTGCTATACTTTCACTGCTCGTCAATTATTTCATTTTGCTGCTGTATTCTTTGTCGTGTCCACAGATGCGGTTTAAAGTGAAGGGAATCTGTGTACTTTTGTCATTAACCTAAAAGTGAAAAGACTGTGTGATGGCTGGTTCGTGCCCAAATTTGAGAATTTCTTTCTGTTACAGTTTCAGATTTCAGTCACTGGCTACGTTCCTTGGACACTCATATCAACAGCAGAGTAATTCATGCCAGTAGTGTAAAACTGTAGCAGTGTACTGCTGGCAGTAATTTTATACCTCAGTACTTTTTAATACCGATGCTCTTATGCAAACTAATATGCATACAAAAATCCCCAGGAGAGGCAATATAAAATCTTATTGTACTTCAGTACTCAACTGTAGAGTTTCATAAAACCAAATCTTCACATGACAACTACCCTACTCTATTCTAGAACAACTCCTTAATGAATAATTAAAGACTGCTAAAATTATCTGCTCTTTAGATGACCTTACCTGGCAGCAGCAGGCACAAACATGGCTATGGGCATCGTGAAACCTAGAGGAGACAGTGACGAGATAATAGGATATGTGAAGTTGTTATTCTGTGTTGTTCTATGTTCAGGGAATTGATGGGGGTACTGTGTGGAACAAAGCCCCCAGACAGAACGGGTGGCCTGGAAGACCAAACACATCCTACTGATCAGCACACTTCTGTATCAGTGCAGTGTTCTTTAGAATCACAGAACCGTACAGCTTAATTTACAATACAGTACAGAAAATTGGCATGCATCATGAGCAGTTATTCATTCATTCATTGTCTACCGCTTATCCGATCTATACTCGGGTCACGGGGAGCCTGTGCCGATCTCAGACGTCATTGGGCATTAAGGCAGGATACACCTTGGACGGAATGCCAACCCATCGCAGGGCACACACACTCTCTCATTCACTCACGCAATCACACACTATGGATAATTTAGAGATGCCAATCAACCTACAATGCATGTCTTTGGACTGGAGGAGGAAACCGGAATACCCGGAGGAAACCCCCGAGGCACGGGGAGAACATGCAAACTCCACACACACGGCGGAGGCGGGAATCGAACCCCCAACCCTGGAGGTGTGAGGCAAACGTGCTAACCACTAAGCCACCGTTAATTTAATTTAATTTAATTTAATTTAAAATAAACTTTTCCAAATGTTTTGCTTTTGTGGTTTTTTTTGTTTGTTTGATTTTTTTTTAATGATCTAAACCCTTACAATTGATCATTTGTGACCCTAACCCTAAGCCTAGTCTCCCTGTGACCCGAGAATAGATCGGTAAGCGGTAGACAATGAATGAATGATGCCTTCCCTAAAAAATAACACAGTATAATGACGAGTTTGTAGGCACTCGCAGAGGGTCCATTATTCCATAAAGAACCATTTATGCTCTTTCATATTCTTACGGTTTGGCATGTGGAGTTTAATCTTCAAGCCCACAAGTTTACAGTATGGTTCAGTTCTGTAGAGATTGAGGTAATTATTACAACGCATTGGGTTTTGTGTTTCTTTAACCGTTTCAGTATTGATTTGGAAGAATGCCTGAGTCATCATCTTGCTCAACGCTGTCCTGGCAGAGGAAACCAAGAAGCTTGGCATAATCCCAACAGACTCAAAGCATCAGTGATCCACTCCCATATTTTTACAGTGAGTATCAAGTGCACTTCATTGTATGCAGTCCCATATTGTTGCCAACATGGTGACTGTGTGGATGACCAAAAAGTTTGACCATGGTCTACCCTGACCACAACACACAATGCCAACTGTAGCACTAATGATGACTGGTGAAGTTCAGATACTGCACTGTGTCACATTCTCTCAGGGTTTTTTTTTTGTTTGTTTTTTGCAATGCTTCAAGTGGTGTTTAACCGATAAATACGGGCTCCTTCTTTTCTTTATTCATCATCATCATCCTTACAGTGTGAGGCAGGAGTGTGATTTGAGGTATAATTTTCAACAAATTGTCAAACCTATTGTTATGGTCCATTATTATGAAATATAAAATAACCATGATCATTTTAAAATGGTACATGGTTCTTAAGTATTTTTTTATATTTATTTTATATTTATTAAGTAAAGAAACAGCTGTCTCTTTCGTATTAAAGTCTTTTGGTCATTCACGTGGTATTGGTTGAAGAACTGAACGTTCCAGTGCTCTGGAAGGATTTTGTGATCGTGACGCCCTTAAAAATGGCCGACTTCCCAGATCAGTGCCCTGACTAGTGACTACTAGGGAGCTGACTTAGACGCACCCACTGACAATTTACTACACATAGTTACACATTTAAGCAATGCAGAGACATCATTGTATGAAACAGTAAACTTCAACAGAGTTTAAATCATAGTTTTTTTTATTTTAGAGCCTAAAACCAACTGGACAGCCTCCCAGGCCAGGTTTAAAACACACAGCTGGTCTGATGGTGGTACCGAGAGCTGTGCAGTGGCAGTTGGCTCCTGCTGGACAGTGTTGGTGTGTGATCTGTTGGACAGAGTGGGTGTGTGTGTGATCTCTCTCTGGGTTTGGCAGCACTCTTGCTGCTGGCAGCAAGGCAGACAGCTGCAGAGAGCAGGGACTCGAAGAACACCCGGTTATGTAAGCACTGACAGCAGCTCTGATTCAGTCACTCTGCTTACAGGACGAGACCCGGGGTTTCCGTATCAGACTGATAAGCTTCTTGCAAATACTCACATTCAACTTCTGTGTTCTAGAGATATTCAATGGTTACAGAGGCCACTTAAATTTTAATCAATTTCCTCAATAAGGTTATATTATTTTATATATCTGGCTACTGATTTTTTAAAATGTTTTATAATCTTTCAAAACTCACCAACTAAGCAGACTCAGTAGAATTTTGTTGCTAAGGACGGACTTGATACAGTTTTACAGTTCTGTAAAGATGTTAAAACCTACAATGTCATTACACTTTTACACTATATGGCTGAAAATTTGGGGACACAATCATCACACTCATATGTACTTGTTGAACATCCTCTTTTGGATTTAGTCCCCTTTTACTGTTACAATAAGCTCCACTCTTCTACAAAGTCTTTCTAGCTGTGGGGATTTTAGCCAGCATTTCAGTTCATCTCAAGGGTGTTCAGGGGAGTTGAGGTCAGGGCTCTGAATGAGACACTTGTGTTCTTCCACTCCTACCTTCATAAACCACGTCTTCATTGACCTTGCACTGGGCACAGTGGTATTGTCATGGTGTAACAGGTTTGGGCCTCTCGATTCCAGTGAAGGGGAATTGCGAGCTACAGTAAACAAAGACATCCGTGTGCTTTTCAACGTTGTGGCAACAGTTTGGGGAAGAACCAGATATGTGTGATGGCCAGGTGTTCACATATTTTTGGCCACATAATGTACAGTACACGACTTGACCAGGCTTAACTGGAAAACCTAC